>JASSUY010017932.1:7628-18318 GCA_032466535.1 Forpus xanthops
CTAACACTTATGCTAAGTTATACCAATATATTTATGCAGCTAACATTCTTCTAATTACATGGTCATATATATATATATAATGTGGTGCAACAACCCTGTAAAGACAGTTAGAAAACCAGCTCCAAGCAGCATCATCGCAGTGCGAGGTGGCAGGCTCACTCTCTCAGGTGTCCCCGCAGAGGCTCTGCCCCCCCACACAGCATGAATCTCGGGCTCTTGTACTCACTGACTAAAATTCACACTCATTCTGACACAGGTGGCCAGCCTGCATCAGAAGCGCTCAGCAGTATCTATAAGGGTTTACAAGGGCCGATGCTTAACTTATCTATGACTACTCTTAACTTATCTATGGTCACTCTTAACTGTTCAAAACGTATTTTAACTCATCAAAGCCTGGATTGTTCAGAGCCTATAAAGGGCCATGCCCTCGGTCTCTAAGCCAGCCCACAACATCCCGCAATCACTTTGTAGTACAAATTCAGTGAATCAGGACAGCAGGACTTGTTACTGATGCTCTGTTCTCTTTTTGTCATTTTCTTCAGAATGCCTTGTATTCTGGTTGCTCTTGGGTATTTTGCTATATGGATGTGCAACACAGTTTCTCATTTTCTATGAAATTTCAAATTATGAAAGTGTTGAATAAAAGCAATAAAGTATTTTAAGTTTTGTATAAAGTTTTTCAATGTACCAGAGGGTTTCATTTAGGGCCCAAAGTTTCTTCTGAACGTACATTATATAATTATCCTTATTACATTGCCCTCTGGTGGTATGAATTGGTAGTTTAAAATACTTTTTGGATTGTGAGGAAAATGTTGCCTTGAGGAACTAGAGAAAATTCAGTTAATGCAGCAATAATATTACAGTCAATATCAATGTTAAATTAATCCACATTTGCTACTCTATTTTAATACACCAGCATTCAACTGATAGACACTAGTTTGGTTGGAACAACTGCAAAAGTAATTTTGAAATGAGCTGTAGTCATTAAGCTATCATAAAAATTTCCAATACTCTAATTTGTCCTAAAACTTTTCTGATACGAGTTTAATGTTAAAGACGAAGATAGCAAGAATAGTCATCCTTTCTGATAATACAAGCAACATACTTGCAATATTCCAAGTAAAACATTAATACTTGCAATAAAAGATAAATAGATACAATGAGAAGAGTTTTGTGCTGTTTGTAAAAAGGGCTAGAAACTACAGTAGTTTATCTGTTGCAGATAAATTTCAGTTCTCATGCAGAACTCACTGCAGATTATGACTACAAAGTCCTTATTTTAAGTTGATTTATTTTACTTAGGACCCTTTTTGCCCTCATGTACCTTTCTAGAATGCATGAACAGAAATAATGGACAACCAACAATAACGTGCCACATTCCTCACCAAATTACCTTTTTTTGTTATGCGGAGTTCTGCAAAATGCACTAGGTTATGCACAAATTTCTAGGAGCATACATCCTTGCATTAAGGAGATTTCCTACATTACTTCTTGTAAGAAAACAAAGCAGAATTACATGATAATTATTCAATTTGTAAAATTTTATCTTGTAATTGTACTCAAATTACTTGGCATGAGTTTACTCGAAGTGTTACTGGTTCTGGTTTTATAACAGTGCACTGCTTTCAGTTGGCTG
The DNA here is from genome assembly GCA_032466535.1 of Forpus xanthops. NCBI lineage: Eukaryota > Metazoa > Chordata > Aves > Psittaciformes > Psittacidae > Forpus > Forpus xanthops. Next base: position 9,265 of record JASSUY010017932.1, read on the forward strand.
ACCACTTTATAAAAAAAATTAAAAAACAATAATTAATGCAATTTTCTTCTCTGACATAGCAGCCCCACAAATTAGAGCTGAAATGAAAACCTCAGCTTCTCTCTTTTTCTGTGTGCTCCCCTCACCCCAAAGAAAAGGTTTTGTGGCATACAAACAAAGCATCCGGCGCAGGCAATGCTTTCTCATCATGTTTATATTGTTTGTAATTGCTTCAGTCTCGCCTTTCTCTCTCCAAGAAAAGTCTGGCAACTTCTTGGCTATTTTCATTATGGTTATCCGTTTCTGCCTGTTTCTGCTACACTTATAGATACAGTTTCAGAGTATACCTGAGGAAGCCAGCAAAGTTGTAACTGGGAAAGAAAGTTATCTTACTATTTGCCATACAGCTAAGGTTTTTGGAAGACTGTGCTAAGATAGTTTGATTCATTTCAAGTAAGCCTGAAGATCTTTGACCCTCCAGCACCTAACAAGCCAGAAGCATTTGAACTCTTATTGGAAAGAGCCCAGCAACTGAGATGCATCATTATACAAAAACCTCAAGTAAAGCTAATTTATTTTAAGTAATAAATACAACAAGTAGGCCAAAACAAATAATTGTCTCAGAAGTAGTCATTCCTTTTACTTAACTTTTGTCTCCTGCTACCTCTGTCCCCTGTTTCCTCTCCTGAACACTAAGACCATGGCTGCTACCGGGCTTAGAGCCAGCAGGCAATTTCCACTGTACCACCAATTGGCTACGTACTTCTCACATGCCCTCTCGTCTCCCTTCTCTCCTTCCCTCACTCTTCCTCATTTTTAATGAGCTTTGCTGGGCCTGCTGAATGCTCAGAGCTTCACTAACTGCAGAGCAGTGGAGCCTGACAGAGCACTAGCCTGAGACAGCAGTTCCTAAAGAGCTGCTAGTGCCAACTGACCTCCTCCTGACCCCTGCAGCATGAGCGTATTACCCCATGTCTTTTTTCAGTTCAGGTGTTGGAGGATTTACCACAGCACGAGATTAGTCTCTACCTGTGTGCAGAGAGGCTGCAGCTACTCTGATCTGTGGTAAGTGGCAGGACACTTTGGCAACAAGAAGATGTACATCGCCCACTTATACTGTTGTGGGGTTTGTGTGGTGTTTGTGCTGCTATGGGTAGGAAAAGCTTAATTGACTGACATTAAGTCTAACTACCACATTTTGGCACCAAGTTAGCATATTTCTTTTCTTCAGCAGATGCACCAGTAAAGAACCATGTGGGCATTTCCACAAAGGACGCCATGGGTCCTGTGAGTTGTGCAAACTGGGAGTGACGCTTGCCCATTTCTCCTCCTTAAAATATATGAATCATAAATGCTGCTTTCCCTAAGCTTCTTTCCTTAAGTAAAGAGAACACAACGTCAGTGGACAATATCCTACGTGATGCAAACAGCCTTTGCTCTGTAGAGCAGAAGTTCCCAGAGCTGAGTTAGAACAGATTGACACACAGCAGGAGTGAGGCATGGAACATACATATCCTTTCATTTGACCTGAAGCAGGCACAGTCTGGTCAGGCAGTACCAACGGCTGTAGGCAATAACCTGGCTTTGTTACTATGCTGTAACTTGCACTCAGAGGTTTATTTTCTCTGGGTATGTTGCATGGCTGTTGTTTGTTCCCAGTTGAAAAGCAAAAAACTCAGTTACAAATCTGGAAGCCAATGTATTGGACAACATTATACTTTAGCATTTCACAGATACCTATTCAAATGCAGACTTTTGCTGCACTGTAAATGATCATCTCTGCAACATTCCTCTTATTTCCACAGATGTGACTTTGAGTGTTTTTTTTCCCTGGAAAAGATACAAGGAATTGGAAAGAGATCTAAAGAAAGATCATGTTGTACACCAAAGGGATTTGATATACCTTCTTCAATCTACCAAGCAACAGCATTTTTTTGTGTCTGTGGTTGTGGAATCAATGATGTAGGCTAAGCTAGGCTAGGCTAGGCGAGGCTAGGCTAGGCTAGGCTAGGACAGGACAGGACAGGACAGGACAGGACAGGACAGGATAGGATAGGATAGGATAGGATAGGATAGGATGAGATGGTGGGATGGGATGAGATAGGATGGGATGTGATGAGATAGGATGGGATGTGATGAGATGGGATGGGATTGGATAGGATGGGATGGGATGGGATGGGATAGAATGCGAGAGGATGGGATGTGATATGATGGGATGGTATATGAGAGGATGGGATGGGGTGGGATGAGGTCGGATGTTACAGGATAGAATGTGATTGGATAAGACAGGACAAGAAGGGAAGGGAAGGGAAAGGAAAGGAAGGGAATAGAAGACCAAAAGTTAAAGCCCATTATTAAAATGCCTGCTAAACATGAAACCTGTTTACTTTTGCCCCCCAGAATAATGTTACTGCAATGTTGATCTGGACACAAAGTATGAGTTCTGTTTTCCTGAACAAATTCTGATCCAAGGATTCTTCTGGGAGGTATAACTGAAAAGCCAGGCATAGAACTGCAATAGATACAGGTTCATACTGAGTCTAGCATGTATTGTAGTTTTATTATTCATGTTTTCTAATGAGAAAGCCAGACCCCTAAGATGATTGTGTAGTCTGCATGTGAAGGATCAATCCAGCATAGAGGTTGATGAGCAGGGATAAAAAAGTACTTAAATCATCTTTTGAACAAAAAGGCTGATTAAACATCTCGCAGGGCAGAATACATACCACAATGACAAGGAAGTTAATAGAGGCTAGAAACAAGGGAGAATCTAGATGAATTTAGCGCATTATATTTGCAACATTCTGATGCCTTAATTAACAAGTCGTTCTTAGCTCCATCACGTCACTTTTCAGTGATGTCAGCTGATGGTATGTCTTCTGATTCTGTTTTGTATTGCTAGATCACACGCCAACCTGAGTTCTGATCCACCCTTCTTTCATCCATTCATTTATCTCGTTGCTCTCTTATGAAATTAATTGTTCACACACTTTCATCTAAGCCTCTTTATCTTTGTTCCCGAGTCACTGCTCCTTCCCACATTTCCAGACTTTAGCATTACCACCTCCCTGCTGTTTAACCCTCCATTGAGCTAAATAGGTGGGGCAGTTTTCACTCTACTTCCCAGAGTTCTTTCTGAGTCTGAATGAAGGACAGCTCTATCCAGCTAACAATGATCGTACTGGATGAGTATCACCAACCAATAGCAGCACTTCTGTCCTATGGCCATTCCCTACCCTTTGCTGTAGCAGCTATGCTGTTGACTCCAAGTATTGGTGAGTCAGCATACAATTATATTGTATTTCCACTTGCCCTAAAAAAATTCTTTTGCTCTGCACCTTGGTGAACTTTAGAGGCACCAGCAGAGTTTTATCAGCCTTTGTGCACAATTTAAACTATAGGATATTGATAAGACGTCCCAGCTAGAGATCTGTGGGATGCCAATGAGTTGAATGTTTGGGGTGAGGCCGATTATCATGGATGCATCATTTATAGTTTCTTAGCATTTAATTATGAACCCAGACAGGCTTACTGTCTCCCTTGTGTGAGAGGATGTGCTGCTAGAGCCACAGACCTCCCCAGGATTACAGGAGAGCATGCCGAAGTCATGTGTCTGCTCCCTCTGCTCATAAGACCTCCACAAATCCTTTTGGCTCTGAATGTGCTGAGGTAATCCTGGGGGCACTTTCTGTGGTGATGAGGAGGGCTACACTGCAGTCATTCCCTGTCTGCCTCATGCTTTGGCTTTATTGCCCTATTTGCATTTGCTTTGCTCATTTTCAGAGTGGAAGGAGACGGAATAACCATAGTTAATACATACTGTTCAGAAAACATTCAAAAGATGACAGCACATGGCTGCTATTGCCATTGTAAAAATGCACCTTCCACCTCTGTCATGCATGACACAATCAGTGCCTGCCTGTTCTGAGGGCAGTCCTACCAGTGCTCCTCTCTCCAATGTAACAGTGCAGAGCTGCTGCCCTGGTGGGCCTGCTTACTGAACCATTCCTTTTTGCATCTGACTCATGCATTTTTATGCTGACTGAATAATTGCTCTCTGAAATTAAAATGGTTCCAACCTATGTATGGCAGAGATTTCTTACTTCAAATTAACATTAAGTGTTGCATGCATGAATCCTGTATAGACTGGAAAGGGAGGGGTGAGGTTGCTTTGCGGCACGCAGTTCCCATATCAGATGCAAACAACTTGGTGCCAGGAACTGGATTTTCACATGCTGGCTTCAGGTGCAGTGGAAGATCTTCACTGTGGGGAAACCTGGGCTGCAAACATGGCTGGGGCCCAATAACCTGTGGAGGCAGTGAGATATTTACTCGAGTGAGCTCAAAAGGCTCAGACTGAGGCAGATTTGCTACTTCTGGCAGAAATAGATTCCCCAGGAGGATCCAATAATTTCAAGACATCTGCTTGCCAACTCAGACAGGGGATATTAGCCTAGAGGACTCTTCTCCACCTGATCTCTCTTGCTATAAATGCCACTTACTTCAAGCAGGAAAACAAAACAACCTCAAAATGAGCAAACAACCTGTTTAAATTGCTGGTTACTTACTGCTCAAGAGGATAATAAATACTTCATTGAAAATCTTCTGATTCATGTAGAAAATTGAGCTCATTGTGATAGCTTAAGAAAGGATGTTGGTGCATCTGGCGCAAGGGCTGTGTCTGGTGCTTTCCAGTTTGCTGCTTAGGTGAAAGCCTGACGATGAGAAGTTGACTGGTTCCTGTGGCCTCTGGGGTCTTACAGGTAAACCATGAAGGAGCACAATAAAATCCTGCATAGGTCACAGCACAATATACTCTTGTCCACTCAGCACTGTGCAGGAGTTACTCGGCTACTGAATCAAGATGATTTATTTCCCTTATAAAGTTACTCATATGTGAACAGAGAAGTTCCTTGATTGTGTGAGGGGAATTCAACATTGCCCACTGCTGGCACTGTCTCTCTGGCAGAAGACAAACATAATTTTATACCTTGTTCTTTTCCATGCTGAAAAATGACTTGCAAAATATTATTGCATTCCATTTCTCCCTTTCCCAGCCCCTGTCCCTTTTCTTCATCTCCCTCTCCCTGCTACTAAACATAGCTTTAATGAAGATGCTGCTGTCAGTAAAATGGTGGCTGTATTTGTTTAATGAGCCTGTTCCAATGTGTTGTTTAATTGCTCCACTATTTTCTTTGTCAGCCACTGGATAACAAAGTTATCAGTATTTCACTAATTTTTCACGCTTGAATTAAATTTTATCAGTAAATACCATGTCCGCTGCAAAGAGGAACTACCAGCAAACTATGGGATTTAGGGACTTGTTTTTTTGTTGTGGCTTTTTTTGGTTGTTTTTGTTTTCACCTCTTCCAAAGCAGTAATTACTGAGGTAAATGGAGGTTCTGTAAAATGTTATTTCGAATTGAATTTTAACTGCTTGCTTCCTGGAAGGGAAGGCATTAAGCACACTGAGTGAAGCATAAACAAGAATAGATGGAGGTACTTAGTGAAGGATTTGCAGGGAAAGCAGATATGAGGTTGCTTATGCTGAATATTCTGCTCTTCATATTTAGGTCACAAAAACTGAAGTAACTCAAGCAGTCACTACCAACCTCATGAAGTTCAACAAAGTGCAAGGTTCTATACCTGTGTCGAGGCAATCTCAAGCATAGCTACAAGTTGAGAAGTGATTCAGAGCAGTCCTTTGAAGGAGGACTTGGAGGTGCTGGTCAATGAGAAACTTAACATGATCAGGTTTCAGTGTGTGCTTGCAGTCCAGAAAGTCAACTGCATCGAGGGCTGCATTAAAAGGAGCGTGACCAGCAGCTTGAGGGAGGTGATCCTGCCCCTTTACTCTGCTCTCATGAGAATCCAATTGGAGTATTTTATGCAATTCTGGTGTCCTCAACATAGAAAGTCCAGAGGAGGGCCATGAGGATGATCAGGGGACTGGAGCACCTCCCGTATGAAGATAGGCTGAGAAAGTTTATCCTGGAGAAGAGAAGGCTGTGTGAAGACTTCATAGCAGCCTTCTGGGTATCTAAAGGGGGCTTACGAGGATGCTGGAGAAGAGCTCTTCATCAGGGTCTATAGTAATAGGACAAGGGGGAATGGGTCTAAACTTAAACAGGGGGAGTTCAGGTTGGATATAAGGAAGAAGCTCCTTAATGTGAGGGTGGTGTGGCACTGGAATTGATTGCCCAAGGAAGCTGTGAATGCTCTATCTCTGTCAGTGTTCAAGGCTAGACTGGACAGAGACTAGCACAACATGATCTAGTGTGTGAGGCATCCCTACCCATGGCAGGTGGTTGAACTAGATGACCTTAAGGTCTTTCCAACCAAAATCATTCACAAGGCTCCCAGAAGAAAGCATGCATCAGACTGTATAGTCAGTGCTGTAAAAGAAAGAGACCTGGCTCCTAAGTACAAGTTCTTCCCTCCAAGACACTTTTCTGACCTGCTTCTGAACACATCTTTTCTTCTGGGGGAAGGGAAGGGAAAGAATTGGAAGGGAAGAGAAGTCTGATTAAATTCCACACTGAGCTTTTCATTACACTTGAAATGAGAAGTTGTGTAAATAAGAGCCGAGTGTGACCATAGTGGTTTCAAACCCAGCAATTGTACTCAGAAAAAGAGTGGATAAAATAAGCTGACTTTTTGCAGGAAGATGCTTTCTAGCAGGACTGATTCTGAAATCATCTTAAGTAACAGTTTCCTTAGCTTTTTAAGCTGCAGAAGATGTTTCTCTTCTGTGTTTCCCAGGTTTCTATAACCCCTTGAGACACCCTGTCACTGAATAGAATAGAACATCATGAAGTGGGAAATTTGGAAAGTTTCCTGAGACTGGAACACACCATTATAAAACCTGTGCTGCAGGACAACATCCTTTCTAGCTCATTTCATGTAAGCACAGGGCAGTAGAAGGTGAGATGAGATCAACTCACTGAGAGTCTTACTACCAAAAAAAAGCTTAACGAGCAGCAGAGGAGCAAAGAAAGCTAAATTACAGCATTCTCTAAAGCAGATAAAGAGAAGGATTCATGTTAAGATGTGGTTAATAAGGTATAGCTGCCACTTGGGGTAGTGCTCTTGCATCAGATATTCAGGGACTTTCATCATGGTTGTTCTGACAACATAACTGGAATTAAAGCCTGTAAACTGATGCAACAGTGCTTACGGAACTGACAGCAGGGGATTAGTTACCTCTGAGATGGAAAAGAATGAAAGATAGACTCTGAAACATATAGTTTAGGCTCTGAGCTAGAATCCAAACAAGGACCTCCAAAATTAACTAGTGCTGTAGAAAATTGTGCGAGGTAGATGAAGTTGTATCTGCTATCAAAATGATAAATTGATCTTTAAAAAAAGGATTAAATCTAAAAACTGCTAGCATTTTACTAAGGCTTCTACATGGGGAAAAGCTCCATGGGAAGAGCCTTAGAAGTCCCTTGCAGCACAGGATGGGAGATCTTGGAGAATGGCAAGGCTCAGTTTTCCAAGATAAGATTCCAAGAGTTTGTAATGATTTTGTATGTCTGCATTTATACATTCTATCTCTTGAACATCTCTTCATTTTCACATATGGAATCATGGGATCAAAATGCCTACCTTATTTTAAATTGAATTTTTTTAAATGGAATTTAAAAGAATTCAATTTGATGAATTTATGGGCAGGCAATTTTACATGGTTGTTCATTTACTTGAGAGAGAAAATATATTTCAGTTTCTGTTTCAAGCTGTGTTTATGTCTTTGTATTAATTGACCATTTAATGTAAATATTTAAGTGTGCATTGGAGTAGAAGCCATAACATAGCTGTGTATCCAAATCACCAAACCACAGAAAGACAGTATTTCTAGCTCAGCATTTCAAGTTCTTTCTAATGTTGTGGTACAATTTTAAGAAAAAGAGAAGACCTTCATGTCTCTATCTGCCTGAGAGTGTTTTACACAGCTATTTTTTCCCTCAGGGGCAGATGCACCCTCCTCAACTGTATAATGAAAGGTACTTTCCTTCTACTTTATCTAGGAATCAGTCAAAGGAAGGGCGGCACCCTTTTGCTGGCAACATAAGTGCGGCAGAGTAGCAGCCATTTATGAAGATATGTCAGTTCCAGAGAGAGCAACGTACTTCGTGTTCAGCCAGGCAGTCACTGCTGGATTACCCTGAGATGAGGTCATGCAGGAAGACGGGAAGAGGAAGCTACGTATTTACTGAAACTTCATCTGAGTATTCTTCAAATAGTTTTGAATACTGTAGAAACTGATATGCATTTTGTGTTGTTCATATATGTAATGAGTCTATCAGCTGCCTTGGGTACTGTTTACAAAATGTAGATCTGCATGTGTTAATTGTAATTCTTCTGAGCAAGTAATCAAAACTGGTACCCGTGAACTCTGGAGAGTGATTGAAGTGACAAAAGTTTTAATTCTGTAGGGTCATGGCCTTAGATATGTAAAGCAGAGGAAACAATAAAATACTTCAAATGGGCAGCGGTGATCTATTTGTCTGATACACAGTGGAACATTTGCTTCACTGGTTACCAGGCTCTGGCAGATCTTGTGTACAGGCATATGCATCCCTGTGTACATGTTGCGCAACAAATACTGACTGTACTGGTTACCAAGTTTCATTTGTACTTGAAACAGGAATTACAGGATTGCAGGGAAATCGTACTGTAAACTACAGTGAACAGGTTAGAATACATAATAATTTAAATATTAATAAAAAAAAAATGGGGAAAGTCCCAGACAGAACATAAAGAAATGTGAAAGGTTTTTAAAACATGCTATTAAAAGAGGTTTAGAGAACAGGGTCTGTTTAAACTGCAAGAAAGAAGACTTGCAGAACAGACACAGTCTGCCCTTATAACAAGACTATTATCAAAAGGTGATCAATAGTTTTCTGAAAAAAACTGTCATCTTTTGTTGCAGAGTGAACTTGAAGTGTACTTTAGGAGATAGACACTCCTAATTGGAGTGAAACACTGGATGTGGCTAATTGAAGATTTTCACAGCTATGTTAGTTTTGAGAGCAGATTGGACAAACATCTGTCGAAGGTAATGTTACTTGATTG
>JASSUY010017933.1:3346-21713 GCA_032466535.1 Forpus xanthops
AGCCAAGTTTAATTCTAACTGGGCCTTAGCTTTCCTAACCTGGTCCCTAGCTTCTTGCACAACATCCCTGTATTCTTTCCAGGCCACCTGTCCTTGCTTCGAAGCACCATTTAGTAATTATTTAGGGGTAATCTTCTGACAGAATCTAACCCCCAGGGTGGCAGCAGATTTTCAGAAGTGCTTAGCATGTAGCAGCTTTCTTAATCTCACCTGAGGAGGATACAAAGAATTCCTTTTGATTTCAGCCACTTTTTAAAGTAGGATATATCTTAAACTTTATATCGTGTCTCATGGGAGGCAGTTGCCTGAAGAAGATACCTTGCATCAAGATTCCCTTGCACAGTGAATTGACATTCAGCTCTCCTGAGTGCTATTCTGGTCTTTGAAATTCATGACATGCCTGATTTGGGCTAATCATTTGATTCTATGCTTTAAGTATATGTGATTAACAGCTAGATACCAAAAGCTAATGCTGCAGCACAAGTGATACAAAATGGATCATGAGAGTAGCCTTGGGGCATCTCCTCACAGACAGCATTGACACAGTCTTTGCTACAGTTTTATAATCTTCATAAAAACTTATCTGATACTCTAGAGGGAAGAGATGCCGTCCAGAGGAGCATTGACAGGCTTAAGGAGAGAGCCCTTGTGAGCCTCATGAAGATAAATAAGGCCAAGTGCAAGGTCCCACACCTGGGCTGGGGCAGTTCCCAGTATCAGTATAGACTGGAGGATAAATGAATCGAGAGCAGCCCTGCAGAGGAGAATTTGCGGATACTTGGGGATGAAAAATGGGATGAGCCACCACAGTGAGCTTGCAGCTGAGAAAGCCATTTTTATCCTATGACAAAATAAGTGTCTCCTGGAAGCTGAGAGAGGTGCTTGCCCTCAGTATAAGAATGACACAGACCGTTACAGTGAGTCCAAAGGAGGACCAAAAATATTATCAGAAGGCTGGAACACCTCTCCTACGAAGAAAGGCTGAGAGAGGTGGGCTTAGCTAGCCTGAAGAAGACAATGTTCTCAGGAGACCTTATTGCAGCCTTTCAGTATAAAATGGGGGCATTAAAGAAAGATGAAGAAAGACTTCTTAGTAGGGCATGTAGTGACAAGGGGAAATGGTTTAAAACTGAAAGAGCGTAGATTTAGATTAGATACCATGAAGAAATTCTTCACTGTGAAGGTGGTGAGACACAGGAACAGGTTGCCTGGAGAAGCTTTGGATGCCCTATCCCTGGCAGTGTTCAAAGCCAAGTTGGAAGGAGCTTTGAGCAACCTGATCTAGTGGAAGGTGTCTCTGCCCATGGCAGTGGGGCTGGGACTAGGTGATCCTCAAAAGTCTCAACCCAAACCATTCCATGATTCTACTCCTAGAGGTCCCCATTTGACAGCCAGTAAACATGGAAAAGTTCCTCCCATAAAAAAAAAAAAATTCAGCTCATCTTGTGCATTTTATTTTAACACAGGTGCAAGGGGAGCTGAAAAGAAAATGGCGGAGTTTGTGCTGGAAGCAGACAGCAGGCAGAGATTACAGACTCCACAGCTCCTCGATTTCTCGGAATGGATCAGAAAGCATTTCTCAGCTCCACCGGAATTCAAGGGCTCACTCATTTATGCAGACAGAGACCACCATGATATAAATAAGCTAGGTCCCTCAAAACATGAGACACTGTGGGATATATCATTCATTATGCAGCTTGATGTAATACTTCAGAAAATGTACAGTTTAGCGCTTTGCTTTTCAACATGTTGGCATGTGGGAAATTGGTTTGTGCAGCCAACCAGTTAATAACAGAGACACCTGCCTCATGGATGCTTTCTGTTTTGGGGTTTTTTTTTGAATGATATTCGTATTAATTCTGATGTTCTCTTGCTGTTTAATAGCCATAAATGTTCAAAAACTTGTTTGCTATAATGGTCCCTTTACCCTTCAACATGTCTACCAGATAGATGTATGGTATCCTGTTCAATGTAGACTACTTTGGTACATGCTGAAAAGGTTAAGATGGGAAGCAAGAAAATTTCTTGTACTTTATTTATACTTAAGGAAACATTTATTTCCTTAAGGATTAGGAAATTCTTTCCCAAGTACAAAAAACAGAGTAAAAATAAAGAAATGTAAAACTATAATTAACCACACTATGTGTTTAGTGTGCTAATCCAGGAAATAATGAACATTATTTATACAGACACAAAAAGGCATGCTTTTCCAAAAGAAAAACCCTAACCCTAATTGTGTAGTGAGTTTCTACTGAGTCTGATTTCAATCCTTTTGTTCCTTTCAAAAGTGCCCGATTTTATGCTTAGATGCAGAAAGTAGGGCTACCTTCGCAGTCAGAAAAGGCTACTGTAATAGTTTTGATTAAAACATCACCATTTTCCAATAGCACTGTTGCAGTGAACAGTTTTTCTCTTTTTAAAATCAGATTTGTGTTGATCTTTTATTAAGCAATTTTCTGAAGAGATGGTTTATTGCTACAGCAGTCAAGCATAGGATAAACAGCTTTGGATAGCATATTACCCATTGAAAATATATTTTTATGTAAGATTTTCATTTAAATATCTTTAGAACCATATACTTGGCAGCTAAACCAAGGAATATTACAGTAAAGTTACAACTCCCATTTAAGTAATAATGTAAAGTATTTTAGCTTAATTCTATTCTGTATTTTTCTGAGCTGATTTAAAATATAGCCCTGACCATGACTCCAGAAAAAAAAAAAATAGAATCCCTAAAAATTACCATAAAAGGCATAAATAGAAGGAATTCTGAACAAGGCCAAGCCTCTTATGCAGGCACTTTGTAAAAACAACCCAAAAGACATAGAACTGACAAACAGATTCTTATAAATATGCACAGGACATTTGCACTCTAAAAGAAATAAACCAAATGATGTTTAGTTCCCATGTCATTTTTAACTATGTCCACTTTTAATAGCAAGTGGGAATAATATATATTTGTATGACTACCCCTGGTCCATAAAAGCAATTGCCCTCATACTTCTCAGAACAGATTGTATGGAGCCAGCAGAATCCATGGTCCTTGATACTGCCAGGTGAAAGGAAAAACAGCAGCAAAGGCATATCTTGGCAGGCATGCACATTCTTGAAAATATCACCAGTACTGGGAATATTGGCAGCTGTATTCCCTGTCCATACACCTCTTGGTCTGATTTAATTTAGATATTTATCAGTCAGACACTATTTATTTTAACGGAATTACCCTGAATTAGTACAAAGTCATGTCAGAGCACAGATAGAAAAAGTCACATGGTTCACATGAGCACTACAGAATGAGTAACATGTAAATGTTATATGACACCAATGTTTTTGTCATAGATGTCACTTGTGTTAAACAGTGATCAGTTGATGAATTGTTACTTTGTCAAATTTGGCTTTAAAGAAGTTGTTAATCACCTCCAGGCATTCAGAGTGGTTTTTGCTGTCACTTGATGAAGTAACTGTGAGATTCTGGAGTGGAGTAGGCAATCCAGTGGCATTCCCATGGGGACAAAAGATCTAAAGATACATACATGTATTTAAATATATTCCCAAAGGCTTTAGACTCAGAAACCACTGCTAAACTTTATTATTTTTCCTGGATCTCTGACCACTCTTATCAACAAACATTTAACTGCATGTATACGAAGACACATGAGAGCTTTGGAGGCTGCTCCTATACCTAAATTAAAGACATCTGTGCTTCTTTGTGTTAAACAGCATTGGAACTGCTCAGCTGCCTGAGACGAGACATGTAGAATGTCCTTTCTTCCCCAGATATCTTGGGTAGAAAGGCATGCTTAACAAGAATTCAAGCATAGTCATCTTTATGTTCAAAGGAAGTTCTTTGAGTGAGTTGGCAAGCAAACAGAATAATAGTCTAGAAATAGTGATTTCAAGCAGTCACTTCTATCTGTCTGTCTGCATGATGCATCACCAATTGTTTATAATTCATTGTATCCTACAGAAAATTATCTTTGTTCTAATTAGGCAAGCATGGAGAAAATTGCATTTTAATGACTTCTGAATTATAAACCAGAAAAGCTTAAATAAGAAAATGCATCTCAAGTTTCAATGAAATGGCAGTTTCTTTTAACAGGATGCAGATGCATTTGAACTGGATTCTTCTTTTTGCATAGGGAGTGATGACATTCAAAACAATGAAGTTGCATCACCATTCATTCTGAGTGATTTCTGTCAGCATTACCTGCTACCAATGTCTGAAGGACACAGATTATTCTCTAAACACTAACTGTGATCAAAATCTAAATATATAGTGTGTGCTGACTTAAATTTTCCCCTGCAGAGTTGATTTCTGCTAAGTGCTCAATCAGCTCAGGTGAAATTCATCTGGTCTGGTTTCCGTATCTAAAAACTCAATGTCTGTCTCTGAGCTAAAGACTCTTTTTCAGTGCCTTCCATAGTCATCCTAAGGATACAGGCACTAGTTGAAGATGATTTGTCCCATGTTCAGCTGGGCATATATGGTAGGTAAGCTGAAACATCCTTTTTCTCTATACTTACTATAAAATGAACCCAGGGTGGCTGGCTAGTACTTAGATTTCTTACTCTACAACTGAAATTAGGTAAGAGGAATCTCTACAGAAGAGGCTGTTTGGTTATCTGGCTGTTATTATCCAAATACTCCTTTTTTAGGCTAGGTAACCTGTATTGATCAAAACTATTCTCAGAGAAAAGTGCAGGGTGATTCAAAAGTGCAGGCAATGGAAGGGCTTCCCTGTGGCTGATTGCCTTCTCTCACAAAACCAATAACCTTATGTTCCATTCTGATTTGCCTGGCTTCAGCTTCCAACAGTTGTTTCTTAGTTTGGGTTAGGTGTTTTGCTTTTTGTCTTTTGCAGAGGGGCCACATGCTAAAACAAAGTGCTTTAGACTACCAAAAATTTTCTTAGTTTGAAGTGTTTTGAAAATTACTCTTTAAATCATGTCTCGATTTCCTCTCTGATAAACTAATGACAAATACTGTAAATTCTGACAGCAAGGCATTTTCTCAGATATTTTTCTTGATTCTCTTCTGTGTCCATTCTACTCATAATACCTTCAACCAAAAGAAGCGAAGAAATGCACACACCACTGGCCATATTTCTTATTCCCGTCTGCAGCTCAGCTGGTCATACCTTTGAAGTCTTGGACTTCACATAGTCCTTTTCACTGACCAGGAACTGGCTAGTGCCATGTAATGGGATTATTGCTAACATAATTTTTGCCATATAAACTTATACCTTTCTATAATATGCTGGCTTTGGTGTTTGGGTCAGGTGCATTAATGTGCTTTGCAAAACAACCTTAGGAATCTGGAGAGTGCCCTTTTAGCCAGAGTGCTGGCTTTCATGAAAGTTTAAGAACTTGACAGGTATGTAAGTGAGAACTCCATGCAGTCTATCCTGGAATGCATGCGATTCCAACAGTTGCACCTGAACCACATGGTGCTGCAGGTACCCAGCTGAGGAACTACCCAGTTTAAGCATATGTTGAAACTGTATTGTAGCAGTGGTAACTAATTGGAGGCAAAAGGCATTACAAAAAGCTTTTTCCAGTCAAGTTGGAGGCAGCCTGCTTCACTCTGTAGCATCTATTTCATGTCTTGATTCACCCCAGACAGGCTTCCCTTTGCCTTTGACATGATGAAGGAGAAAGCGACAGGCACAGACCCTCAGCAAACCAGAGAGTCTGTCTGGAACAGCTTTATGAAATAAGGCATTGCCAAGTAAATGTCTCACACTGCATGTGTAAGGACTGATGACTCACTTGTGTTATTTGTCTCCTGTTTTGTGAGTTCTAAAATCATCCTGTGTTGACTGTGAATTTATCTATTTCAGCACAGCAATTGTGAACAAACTCTAAATTCACATAATACAGATTTTTTTTCAAACATCTCTAATGAAGAATCAAGCATTAAATAGGACTAAGTAAAAGGAAGAACCAACAAGTAACCTGCAGACTATGCTGTTATATAAGGGGTATTGTATATAAGGGGTATTGTCTGAGCAATTATTGCCTGTGCATAGTGATACAGGAAATACTTTTACTAACATAAGTACCTTCACATTACCATGAGTGCCTATATAAGCTGCTGGCTGTCAGTACAACCCTGACATAACCAAATAGCAGAAGTTAGCATGCACTGCTATTCTGCTGATGGAAAAAAAAATAATAATAAAAAGGTGTTCTAATGTGTACATTACAGAGTACAGCAGGCTAACAGCTAAAAGCAGGTTTTCTTGATATGGTTTAACCACCTTGTACTGAGCCTAGTTCCACCCAATAGCAATAGGTAGTTAAATTTAAGTCAGCAACATTTCCATTGACTAAAATGTCCCAACCCCTTTTATTTCCCAGAGCAGTCTAGTAAGTTTATGATAACCTGCAGCTTTTTTTTCCTGGCACATTAGTATTGCTTTGAAATGTTTTTTTCATCTGTGTCGATGACTTTTTATCTGTCAAATAGGATAAAAATTAAAGAATATGTAAATGAATGTGATTATTTTTTATAACATGTACAGACCATGCTGTTGTATAGATTAATGTGTGTAAATAGATTTCCTTTCATACTGTAATTTGGTATACTTCTGGTTTTGTTCTTTAGTTCTTTACTGTTTTCAGTTTTTAACGTCACATACCTAACAGCCTTCTCTGAGATATGTTATATATAAAGCTGTGAACAAATAAGTGTTTACATCTTTATGTTGTTAGTCATAATAATAGTTAATAACACTCATAATGGACTGAAGAGGAATCAGACAATAAAAATTTTAAAAGTTTTGCACACAAATACTGTTATTTATGTTTCAAACACTGAGGTCGCTCCTGCCATGGGAATGGGCACAGGGGAGAGACATACCAGGGTGAGACTGGCAGTGGTGGGTTGCTGGAGGGGCCAGTGAGGGAGCTAAGGACACATGGAGGAAGAAGTGGCACCTGATGGGACAGCATATCTCCCTGGCAGCACTACCGCGCAGAGATAAAGGATGGAGTGCTGTTTTGTTGTCCGTCATGTCCCCTGCTGTATGTATCTCTATGCATCACAGAAGCTACATTACCAACAGGGATCTTCTGGCCCTTTAAGAAAACTATGCTCTCCCATCTTATATATGAGCCTGAATGAGTTCTGCCTATTAGACTGAATCCTTTTGCAATCAATTACATGACTGCTAAACACACCAGTGTCCTCACCTATAGGCATGTCCTCTCTCCTGATTGCTAACTGGGTAGCCCCACAACCAGATCACTTTCACGTCTGCAGGTGAGTTGCGTTAGGGCTGGTGATCCCTGAAAAAATAGATCCCTTACAAAAATCCTGCATATTGTTAACACTATCAATTCTGACAAACTACTGCAGGTAGAGTAAGGGATGACCACAGACTAAAAGCATAAATCAGTGTATTGGTGAGGGGAGAGCGAGGGAGCCTCTACTCAGCAAACATTTCTATTGCAACTTCTGCAGGGTTATACTCAGCAGTATCAGCTGCAGGAGCCTCTTAGCTCTCTGCATGTAGCCGCTGGCCTGCAGCCAGGCCTAAATGCTGCACGATTAGTTATCTCTGTACCAAGAGGCTTCTAACTGGGACATTTGAAAAGGTAAAGAATGGTACCTGGGATAGTGAAAGAGACAGAAAGCCTGACTGCCTTCTCCTCCTCTCTGTCAGAGAGCTGAACCAAAGAACTGCACCAGACAGCAGAAGAAAAGGTATTGCAAACTCTGTGTGTGCAAGTTTGTGTAGGGATTGTAGAATAAGGTTGCTTTTATACACCATCTTATTTTCTCTTGCCAGTGCAGAAGCCAAATCCCAGTCTAGCTCCCAATTCCAGCTCCATTTGCTTGTACAAATTGTCAGCCTTTAGGTGACAGTGACAATCTAAAATGGGATTTACACAGCCCACAGGGAGGAACTGGGTGTGCCTGCATTCAGAAAAACCCACAATACACACCACAAGCTGTAGTTTCCTGTAGAAAGGCAGAGTCTGAGTGTAGCTGCCCTGTAATGCTGCATTGTCAGCAGAGTTTGGGGGTAGCTTTTACTGCACTTTCTCCATAGCAGGAAAGGTGTCATTCCACTTTACAATGACATTGCAAAGGATTGCCAAGGAATCTTGGACACTGCAATGGTACTGAGTTAATAAAAAGTCCCAAATAATCAGACCCCGCATGTCCAACTGAATAAAATAAAATGCTTTATTTAATTTCTATTTTTTATAATTGGCTGTATTTCAATACCTTTGTATTAACACCATAGGCTGGGATATATTGTGAGATAGCTGACATGTAATTTAGGTTGAACTATTGTATCAAGCCACTGAATAAGTAAGTATATGTTGTATCAAACTAGTTACAGATTTTTCACATTGGAAAAATATATATTTTTCTAGTAATCCTACAGAATATAGCCAGTGCCCTAGGATATTCAGCTAAATGAGTATTGGATTTGGAGGACAAAAGAAATGAAAATTAAGAGCTGTGCTTTATGTTGAAGCCCTTTTTTCTGAGCTGATGCCTTTGTAATTGAGGCTGCTTCTCAACACAATCCTGTTAAGCTGTGAAATTCTCTGTTCAGAAAGGCTCTATTTAGTAATAGCCCTCAGCTGCTGCTTATCCCTGGTTTCCTACTTGCATTCTTCACCTGCTCTTAGTTAGTGCCTTGGGCTTTGGCTGCCTGCCTCCATAGGATATGAAAAAATACTCTACAAATAATGAGGAAATCAGAAAGCAAGATTATCACAACATAATTAATAATGGAACCTGACTACTAGGGGACATTTTGTTATACAGAGCTGTATCTATGAGAAGCAATTTGAAAATTAAAATACAATCTCACTAATACAGAAAATTGTGCTGTAGAGGATGATTGTGTCTAAGCCAGGTGATGAATTGGACAATTTAATCATTCCTGCACATTCTAGCTTCTGTTATTCAGAAAAGTTCCCAAACCATATGGCCTGTTTTAAGAAAGACTTCACTTGACCTTACTACTTAATAATAAAAACATGAAGAAAAATAACATTTCCTTCAAATAGACATATTTAAAGAATCATTTTCATTTTGCCTATAAAGACCCTAACATCCTGTTTCTTGGATTAAGACAAAATGGTACCTTCAATTGTCTAAATTGATAAATTATTGTCTTATAACATATGGAATTAATATTGTTATTATGGGTTTTTTTTAAAAAATCCTTTAGAAGTCCAGCATAAACATTGCTCAGGTTGTAGCTCTGGTTACTTGTCCTCATGACCCAGATATGAGCTGGAGCCTGCTCAGAAGACAGGCAATACTGGGGTTTTGTCATTCAGGCCCAGTTTATTTCTACCTAACTTTAAACATCTCAGTCAAATGTTCTATTTATAAATCCTCTATCCTCTTTTTGGCTGGATGTAAAGCCAAAAATGCAGCCTGAGCACTGATCCTGCCTCTGGGATATCTCATGTCCTGCTGTAATGAGGGGTTGCATTAGTGATCTGCACTAGGGATGCCTGCAAGGGACTGCAGAAAGAGAGCCAAGTCCCACATTGAGTTCAGCAAGCTCTGGCAGCACTGCTGCCATGGCACACACATTTCCCTCTCACTGCAGTCTGACACGGTTGTGCTATAGATGTGCTCAGGTTTTCGCATCTTTCAGCTGCTGATGAAATTAGAATCTTAATTTAAACCGTATGATCACTAGTTTTACTACCCCACTCCCATGACATTCAGTAGGAAGACATTTTTCTTTACAGCTGTGTCCAGCTTCACTGCAGTGAAATATTGAATGAATAGCAATGCTTTGAAACAGCCTAATGAGGAAGGGGAAGATTTTATTCAAAAGGATTAACATTAAGTAACAACTGTTCTTGGTTGCACGGATGTTATCAGAAGAAGTTTTTTATGGTTCTGCTACGTATGCAGATTTCCATACAAAAGTAAAATATTGACTGGCATTGCATAAACTGAGGCTGGAAGTCAGAAAGTTGTTTATAATCACCAGAGGAGTGAGGTTTTAAAAAAGCCTCATGGCATCTAAGGAAAATTCCACTTTTAGGTTCCTGTTTATATGACTTACAGGGAGTAATACTGGTATGAGTCTAAACCAGCAGGGGATTAGACCTCAGGACCCATGCACTTACACTTCCTACAATGCCATAAGACTATGGGATCTTAACTGCATTAATATGTCAAATGTTTTGGAAAGACATAGGAAAACTTAGAAAAAAGTTACAAACTTTTCCAAATCTGAGTCTTTAAACACGTAATGGAATCACAAAAATCATTAGGTTTTGATCTCTTGTCAATTGCTACCATAAAACTCTATTAAGGCTATTTCAGTCATTTGTTTCAGCTGTATATTTAATCTGATACGGTTGCATTGTGCCTGGAAGAACAGAAACTCCTGTTGATGTAGATACTTTGGAAGAAAATGTGTGTACTTTAAAGAGATTTTTAGTTTTAAGTTCGCCTTCTCTCTCTATTGTACTCTGTATACATTCCTAGACTAGAAAAGGTCTTCCAACTACCTAGTCATATACTGATCCATGAATAGTACAACCATACTTCTGTGTATGTTCTCCAAATATCTGGGCTGAATAGTTTATTTCCTGCCAGTTGTAATTATTCAACTCAGCATTTGGCAATGTTTTTGAGTGGTTTTAATTTTCCTCATGCAATGTGTCATCAGGTTTAAAAAATAGTGGTTTCTTTGGACAGTGTGGGTATTAAAGTATTTGGTTAGCTCATGGAGTGGAAAGGGGCTCCTGACCTTCACAATTAACTTGCAGTTGACTGCCTAGTACATTTTAAAAATTGAGAATAACTCAAAATGATAAATTAGAATAAAAACATGCAGAAAAAAATGTGAAGTTGGGAATAAAATGGGGTCAAAGGCAGGTTCTTTGAGGAAATAAGATTTTACTTCAGGAAGGTGAAGGGTGAAAGCAGATTAATTTGGGGGGCCCCATGTAGCATGAGTTGGGTGGAAAAGGACTGAGGTAGGAAGACAAGTGCTTCATTGAAGATCCTAGTCAGTCACTACTTGTTGACTGTTTTCACTGGGAACTATGAACGGTCTTTCAAAAGACTTTCCCTTATTTATGTATGAAGCTAAACCAGAACCTAAATTATCAGAAATATTACACTGCATATAAAATCTGGACAGTTTGTAGCTACATTATACAGTCTGAAAAGTTCAGGTATTCAGGTACAATCTACCTATCAACTGATTGTCTACATTTCTGTCCACCTGAACAGAAATTTTACATCTTTTTGGTGACATGAAGGCCTTTTTTTGTCTCTCTAAATATGACAGAATGAAAACTTTTCTGATTAAAAAACAGAATTGAGAAACAGTGATCCATCTTTAGAGACAGAAAAGGCAAAAGCCTTTCACACCCCCAGACCAAGAAAGCTTTTTTTACACCAATAAGCAAATAAGGTAATACATCTGAGACTCATTTAATATAAACCATGACTCTTGGTCTCATTACCAAACTTAAACATTGTGGTATTAACTATGACAGCTGATGGATTATGTTTGCTGTGATTCCCAAAGCCAAAGTCAGTAATGGAAAAATAACATTCTCTAGACTTTCATATGGCTTGAAGTATTTCCACTTTATCAGTTTTTTTTTTCTGGACCCAGCATGGCTTTTTTCTTCCATTCTCCCAAACCAAAACATAGTAATTTTGACTTTCAGCCTTTCACTAGTGTCCAGTTTGTGCCTGTTTAACTGCAAATGATTCTCTAATGGTACAACCCCAGTAGGCAGCAGGCTGCTACCTGTCAAAGCATAACTCAAAACCAGCTAAGCAGAATGCCAGGTTTTTATAATGGCTTATTAATTTGCCTTTCAGATTTTACTTGCAAATAGTTAACATTTTGTTTCTTTATTAAGAAACTTAATAAACTTAAAGTTTACCATCTACCTTTGTAAAGTCATAAATTTCAGACATGCAGAGTCAAATTCCTGCAACATAACCTGTTGTGTAGCTCAGCTATTCCTGACATATTCATTCAATCTGTTCTTCATGTTCTTTCAGCAACAGGGACAAAACAACCTTCCAAGTCAGAAATTCAGTAAGGCTGTGGCTGACAAAATTCCTATGCTTTGTGTACAGCCTTTCCTCAAGTGGGATCCACAGATGACCTAGTATCATAGCAGTTTCTTGCAGGAAAATAATTGCTGCTCTAAAATTAGTCTTCTGCAATATGTCTTAGTTCAGTTTCTGCAATAAAAGCACAAAACCACCAAAAAAACCTCAAAGACCTCTGAGTATCTCTTTACCATTAAGTTTTATGCTTTAAATATTCACATTTTCAACTACTGCTTTACTGTAGCTGCCGGGGGTGCAGAAGTGACAGCATGGTACCAGTAAAGAATATGTGCCCATCTCCTGCAAAGGAACATTCTCTAATGCCCATTCAAATATCTTGCTGAGTACATTGCAAGTTTCAAGCCTATATTTTTTTCCTAAACCATCAGCAGATCTTAGAGATCTGTCCTGGGGTTTTGCTGATCAGAAAGTTTAGAGGAACAGTGCTTGTTCTTCCACGCTTACGCTTCATGGTTTCAATTACGTAAATTATATATGATCTTAAGAATCTGTTACTAATACTTATTCATCTTATAGCATCTGTTTGTAACTAATCTTTTGCATTTCCCCAGGATACAGTTTCTTCCTTTGCAATGTTGTGAATACTTTATGATGTTGTACATATTTCCCTTTAATTTATAGAGACATAACTTGTTTGCTGTCATTGGTCTGCACCTTGTATTGTCTCGATAGATTTTCAGAATGCAGGAGGAAAACAAGATCAGAGCTACAGCTGACATGTGACAGTCATGAGATCCCTCAGGGCAGCTGGAACATTAAGCGAAAAGGGTGAGTGCCAAGGCAGATAGCTGGAAGACCAGAGCATGGCAACCTGCTAGAGGGAAAGAGCCTTGGCACCCATAACCATGAACAGAGCCAAGGAGAGATGATCAGAGCCTCCCACAGAGAGATCTGGAAATCCTTCCTAGTGATCTTGGCATTGACATAAATTGTCATCCCACTAGGAGAGCTTAAGAGGAGGGCTTGGATCAGCTGCATCACTGTTAAGGGATCTCTTCTGAAGGCTTTAGTTGATTAATTTCATAAGGTGATTTTAAGGGACAGTAATCTCATCTGGGGTCCTTGGACAGTGGTGGAGACAGCTCTAAACTTGCAGGATGACCTCCCACTCGTGGGTTCCAGTGGGTCTCTGGCTCCTCCATCAGAAATTCTTGCTATCTTTGCTCAGGATTTCTGTTTATTATTTCATATACTTTCTTGCAAATATCTGTTTTAACTCCTGACGTGGTGTTTCAAGTACTGAGGTGACTGTTAATCATGGATCTGATGTGTAGCTTGAGAATATCATGGGAGTTGCTTAAATCAAGATGGCTTTTATCACAGCTAATTACTAAGAACTATTCCATAACACTCCCCCAACATTTTTTCACTCCTACCCTACTGCAGACTATACTTTCTAAAGTGTAACTTTCTTTTCAGCTGTGGTTGTTGAGCTGATAACTGCATTTTCTACGGGCAATGTTTCTGTGCTATATAAGACAATGCTTGCTGTAGTCTCAAGTTTCCAAACTAGGACACTGCATTTCCTTATTGGCTTCTAGCTTCTGGGCTCACATATTGCTCTGTCTTGCTCCATGCTGCTTTGCTGCACATCCAAGAGGTTTTCTTGCTATTGTTGGTGATTGGAAGATGTTTCTTCCCCTTCCCAGCCTCTAGATAGCAATTTCCAGGTAACTCATGCAGACAAAGAAGCTCTGATGTGCCACTGCTGCTTTTCAAGATTTCCACACCAGAAGAACAAAAGCTTCATCACACATCAAATTTCTCAGATTTTACTGTTTTGTGAACCCTGAAGATTTGCAAGAACAGAATAAATTGCAAAATATCACTAGAATGTATTTGATAACAAAAACCTTCCTTGATTGTTTTCATTCCAATTTCAATTAAGGTGGAATTAATTTTGTGATGGTATGATGAGATTTAAGACTGTCCAAAGCCACAACTTCTCCCTGTGCTCCCCTGCTTTTCTCCCTCTGTAAGGGCAGGACCCAAAAGCCAGACTTTTCATGTGCTCAAGCAAGCTAGAAAGCCTCCCTTTACTCAGACAAGTCCCCATTTTTCTGTTGCTTGTTTCTTGCTGTTGCAAGGGAACACTTATGATACTGTTTTCATCTAACATGTCCTTTTGAAAATGCTCAAGCAAAACCTTTTGTGTCATCATATGAATAATTTTCAAAGCACACTTTTTTTGTCAGATTCAAAGCTGTTTTATCCCTGTGAGGCTGTAAAAAGATCTAAAGATGGTATCACAGGTGGTGAAACTGAAACAAAGCTATTTAATTTGACTAATATCCCTTTTCCTAATGCATAGTGTTTAGGACCTTATTGCATTCATATCCTATTCCATTCATGAATAAATCATGGACATATTGGCAGTATTTGTGGGTTTCAGCTCACAGTATTTATTTCTAAGGGTGACATACAGAATTTAAATAATGCACCATGCCCATGTATTGCCAGCTCTGAGTGATTTTTGTGAAAGGAGCAGCTTACTTCTGTTTGGAGCTGGAAAGGGCAATTGAACTGGTTTTGCTGGAAAGGGGACAAGACTGTGATCAGGCAGTTAATTAAGCAATCAAACTGTTTTGTTTACTGTGCTGCAGGGACTGTCAGTTCACATTATTAGTTAGATCAGCTTCACTGGAGTGCAATTGAGAGCCAAGGCTTGGTTTCTGTCTCTCTCCTGGAAAACAGCAGCAGAAAGCTGGTGCAGAACAATCATCTTTTCAAGTTCCTGGTCCAGCAGGCAAGGGAAAGGAACCACGGTACTTCAGCATTAGACATGAGGTACACTGCTAATCAGTCTGACTTTTTTGATATCTTGGCTAAGGCATGATTCTCTTTGTGCATATCTATCCCAAAGGCAAATCACCCTGAAAATATGGTTATTTTTAGAGTTGAGCAATTCCTGTCTCTGCTTCACCATGCTGCCCTGCAAATGCTGAATTTGGCGCACTGAGAGTTACTGTCGACAAAGGAATGGGAGTGGGAAAACAGGGCCAGAGGCTGCTTAAACCAGAAAGAAAGGTTACTCTGTGCCCATGTCTGGAACTGGTATAAAATCCTACCTGTGGCCTGTCAGAGGAACTACAAGTTGAATAGCATAAGAACAATAGGAAAAGTATGAACATACGGAAATTTTAGTAGCTTCAAGAGAAAGAACTGAAGAATGAATGATGAAGAAAGAAATCAAAGAAAACAATTTTATCAAGTGAAAGATTATACTAATATTTCATGTTAAAAATCTGCAGTGCATGAATAATTTAGACTCCTACCAAGAAGCAGAGTAAGTTCCAGGTGTAGACACCCCGTTATGCAGAGTAATGAAATACAATTTATATTAATCTTTTGCAGCTCTATACTGTCTCACAGAAATATGTCAAACTGCTTGAAAAGTATCAGTTAATAAATTCTCCTGGTGTATTAGCTTGATAGAATTAATCATATTCTTCCTATGAGGAAAACTAAATATTTCAGATATTCTTACATCATACAGGAACTCTGTGGCAGTCCAGGATATAATCCAGACCTTCTGAATCACAGCCCTGCTATTTAGCTACAAATTCAGCTTTCTTTAGACTTGAATTGTTTTGAGTCCCATCTTGTACTCTGAAATAGCCTTCCTTCCCACCTCCCACCACCCAAGGAAAATAAGTTTTAATAAAAAAAAAAAAAAAAACAAACCCAAAAAAGAGATGAAGTGCACTATTTGGGGGTGAATTTAGGAACTTTTGATGAAAATTTGCTTGGAGACAAGCCTAAAATTTACCAGCAGAACAACTGGCTTGACACTGATAAGGAAGTGAGAACACAGAAACTTCAAGAACAGACATTTTTGAGTTTTAATTTGGTATGTTACAGGGTTACACTTAAGGTGTTCTAAGTTGAAGCATAACACCATCTATTCCTTTTCCGGATGTCAGCAAGGTGAAATCAGACATTTGTCTCCTGATCTTCTCCTTTTCCAGAAATATGTGCAAGTTTGTACTTCTACAAAACCTTTGTAGACTGCTTGGGCTATTCTCATGAAATCATTCTTGTGGAGATAGATAGTCAGTGCAATGTGATTTTCTTCAGAGCTGAAAATTCTTGCTCTCCATTGCCTCCTTACCTGATTTGAGAGTATCAGCATGATGGAGTCTTTCAAACTCTATGTAAATCAGAGCTTTGGAAAAAAAGTAAGACCACACGTTGCAATGCATTCCATAGTCCAGACTGCAAGCTACCCCAGAATCCCCTCTACATTAAGTTTCCTGATCTTTTACTTCTATCTTACTTTTTTCTATTTTTTGTCCAAATTGTAATTGATCTAGATCATTTTCTAGTAAAGATTTATTTTGTGTTTTAAAACCCCACAAATTTTTTGTGGTTTATGACATGATTCCTAGAATTAAAAGGTCTAGGTAGATGCACCCCAAATCCTCGTAGTCTTATTCTGCTCTTTTAGCACCTTTTAAAATTAAAATTAATCTTGTCTGTGCAGAGGTTACTACAGCTCTATACAGTGTTCCACATGGAAACACGTATTTTCTCAAATCACTTCTTATTTCTACAGGAATTGCCTTACCAAACACCTCCTAGGACTGCAAGTTCTTCCTTAGAGTAGCAATGGCATTTTTTACTTAGTGGTATGACCACTACATCAGTTTTTCATTCTGTCATTCATTCTCATGTAAACATAAAAAAAAAAAAAAGAATAGAAAGATTTTCAGATCCCTGGTTCTACCCTTTTCTGAAAGGGAAACTGTTGCCACCCTGGATGATAACAAATTTAGCTTTGTCTAGCCAAGCCTTAGAACCTCCAAGGATGGTACTTTGGTTCATAGCAGCAGTCCTTTACTCAGTGGTCTTCCATCTCACATTACATTTAATCACATTTCTAACATTTTGATCCTCAAGTGCCATGTAACTATATATTCTATATGCAACAAGTCCCTCTAAAAGGATGATTTTTCTTGAGTTTGTGCCATCAGCAGGTTTCATTAGTAAAGTTCTACATTTCTGGACCAAGGCCTTATGAATTTAATTCATGATTACTGTTAAATAAGATTAAACTCAAGACTGATTCCTGAAGAATTCCTCTGATATCTCCCTTGGCCTTAAATAGGTTTCCTTGACATTTCCATTTCTTTTCCTACACTGTTTTTACTAGTCCAAATCTTCTCTACATAGCTGACATTTTTAGACAGTCATACACCAAATGCATTGCAGTAATTCAAGTAGATATAGCACTCTGTTTGCCCAAGAGTTCATCTGTTATCAAACAAGGATTTCAGATATTTCCAGCAGCTTTAGCTGTGGCAAACTCATATTTTGTTTCCTCCCGTTTTCTACTTTTTCCATTCCTTAAGTTACCTTTTCCTTAAAAAAACAAAGAAAAAAAAAAATCCCCAAAAAAACCACAACCCACAAAAAAAACCCACCTTTTTGCTAGAGGACTTACAGTTTTGTGTGCCAGTTAGTGATATGAATTTGTAGTTGGCACTTTTAATGGCAAGTGACACTCTGACCATGGCTGACTCCTGTGCTGAAGAATTAATCTGATTGTTCTAATGTGGTTATTCAAGTATGTTTCTCAGAAATATGTATGGCTACCTGCTGGTAGCGAACCAAATTACTAGAAATGCATTTGTGCTTCTCTTCTTATCAGAAAGGGGCCATTTTTTAAGTCTTTAGCTCCAGATTTTTGTTTATAGAAACTAGTAGAGATGACCCTGAAATGTGTACTATTGCAAATGAGAACAGAGCTGGTTTACCAGTTCACATGCAGCTATGGCAATGGGAGTATTTTGCTGGAATACTTGAAGTGTGGCAATACCAGATATTTCATGTGGTCAAGACCTATGAGTAACATTCCACATATCATAGAATCATAGAATAGTTAGGGTTGGAAAGAACCTTAAGATCATCTAGTTCCAAACCCCTTCACATGGGCAGGGACACCTCCCACTAAACCATGTCACCCAAGGCTCTCTCCAGTCTGGCTTTGAACACTGCCAGGAATAGAGCATTCACAACTTCCCTGGGCAACCCATTCCAGTGCCTCACCATCCTTACAGTAAACAATTTCTTCCTCAGATCCAATCTAAACTTCCCCTGTTTAAGTTTGAACCCGTGTCGTGGTTTGAGGCTCTCAAACTCATGCAGTCGCTCTCTCACTCACTCCCTTCTCTTTCTTCCTCAGTCCCGTGGGATAGGGAGGAGAATCAAAAGAATGCAACTCCCACAGGTTGAGATAAGAACAGTTTAGTAACTAAAGTATAACAC
>JASSUY010017934.1:0-36198 GCA_032466535.1 Forpus xanthops
GATTGGATGTGAGGAAGAAATTCTTTACTGTAAGGGTGGTGAGGCACTGGAATGGGTTTCCCAGGGAAGTTGTGAATACTCCATCGCTGGCACTGTTCAAGGCCGGATTGGACATAGCCTTGGGTGTCATGGTTTAGTGGGAGGTGTCCCTGCCCATAGCAAGGGGGTTGGAAATAGATGATCTTAAGGTCCTTTACAACCCTAACTATTCTATGATTCTATAAAACTCTGAGTGACATCAACTGGAACCAGTCAAGGAAGTCAGAGGGATTAAAAGCTGATAAGAGAGGTAAGGAGCAGGACTGCTTTTTCATTTGTACTTTAATCTCACATTCCTCATCATTCACCTTTTTAGAATTCTTGGTTATAGTCAAATGACTTTAATCATATGGTAGTCTTTGTTATCTAGGAAATGAAATACAAATAAGAGTTTGTAACAAAGTGCTAAGACAATACGAAAAGTAATAATTACAATGCAAAGACAGCATTCTAAACCATATCAATTGAACACCAAATACAGACTCACTGCAATTTTATTTATTTTGTGGACTATATTAATTAGTAGGTTAAAATCACTAGAATGTACCATGTAGAGAGTGAAAGGACAAGACTGTATCTTTCCTTTATCTATAAGAACTATGAATGAAAAATTTAAGGTGGTAATCTACAACATGTTTTGATTTCCATGCAACGTTTTAACCTTACTCAGCACAAAAAATTGCTTCTACTTTATTTCCACTTGCCCAGTAATTTAATTTTCCTAACACTGAGTACTTATCAAGCAAAAAATGTCATATGAAAGTGTGTGCATGCACTTAAGTGTGCGGACATTTATCAAGGACTTTTGCTTCCCCTTTAGCACTGATCACTTCAGCTTAACTCTGCATCATGTGTTGGGGTCACAGCTGCATGGTCCTCCCCTGCCTTTTCAATCCAAAAGATCCCATTGTTTCAGCCTCTGCCTCTGCATAGATGCATCTGCATGCACATGTATGGACAGTTAATGTATGCACATATATGTATAAAACCATACACATACATTGTGCACTCAGTTTACTAGGGCCCACTTGAAAAACTGGACAGAGATAGTATATGGTTAAAAGTGAACTAAGCTAAGTAACAGTCATTTGGAGCTTCAGGAAAGTATTTCATATGGAAGGGATAGCATGGAGCAAGTTTTTATGTCACTAGTATAATATTAAGGAATCTTTCCTCATTTCCTTAATTAGTCTTTTCCCATTGTGCCTATAGCCCAAAAGGTTTGCCTACTTGAGCTAAGAAAGGGTGGAGTGTTTTGGCATCCACATGAAGTTGCTTTTAATTGAGGGGTTTGGCTGTCTGCTTACATTGCTTACTATACCTAATGGTCTGGGTGTTACATAACAACTTTGGTTCAGTCCTTTTTTCTTGGTTGCTATATTCAAGTAAACCCAGACCACAGTGCCACAGAGACATTGAGAGTGCTACAAAATATAAATGAACTGATACTACCCAACTGTGAATTACTGGAAACACAGTCTTCCCCTTCACCAAAAATACCTTATAGAATCATGGAATCAAAGAATGGTTTGGGTTGGAAGGGACCTTAAAGCTCATCTAGTTGCAACACCCACACCATGGGCAGAATACCTCCCACTAGAGAAGGTTGCTCAAATCCCTGTCCAACCCGGCCTTGGACACCGGCCAGGGATGGGGCAGCCTCAGCTCCTAGGGGCAGCCTGTTCCAGAGCCTCACCACCCTCACAGTAAAGAACTTCTTCCTTATACCTAACTAAATTAAATCTCCCGTTTGTTTGAATTCCTACCATAAAATCTTGCCCAAAAGCCATGTAGGGGCAAAAGAAAAGGACTTGATGCTAGATGAAACTAAAAGATCAGAATTAAAACCAAATTTTATTAAAAGTGGTGTGGTTTTCAGTAGCTGAAGTAACGCTGTTACTATTACATGACAGATTCACTTTTTAAAAAATATTACTATCAAATCTATCATTCAAAGAAAATTCAAAATATCATTGTAAACTGTGGCAACACAAACTATTTATATGCTTTAGAAGTATCATGAAACAAGAACTAAAATGCTTTTACATAAGCTTCAGGGCCACCTATTGAACATTTACATTCTTTTTAAGACTCCAGAGAGAGATAACAATGTTTAGGGGTATCTGTGTCTTTGAAAAGCATCAGAAACAACTCCATAAAACTTGATGAAGTTAGATAAGTGGAAAACCAGATTCATAGTTAATGTCTATATAAGGTAGATATGAGAAGATAGTACTGAGTTTCAAGGCTTGTGTAGACAGGAAAGCCCAGGTCTGAAGCTAGGCCTGAGTTTGGTACATGCAGTAACAACCGTGTGCTATCATAGCAGTCTGAGATAATTTTTGCACACAGCTGGGGTGACTTTAAAGAATAAAACCTACCATAATTGCAAAGCACTTTTTCCAGCTCATCCTGCACCTTATAAAACCTGTCTTACTCTCTTTACAACAAAGAAAACTACTGTAGTCACCATCAAGTTTTAGAAACTCAATTTGCACTGAGTAGTTGAGCCCTCCTCACTGGGAAAAAAACACTTTGGATCTACCAACTATGACATGAAATGTCAATCATAGAAACATAGAATAGTTAGGGTTGGAAAGGACCTTAAAAGCATCTAGTTCCAACCCCCCTGCCATGGGCAGGGACACCTCACAATAAACCATGGCACCCAAGGCTATGTCCAACTCAGCCTTGAACACAGCCAGCAATGGAGCATTCACAAATTCCCTGGGCAACCCATTCCAGTGCCTCACCACCCTTACAGTAAACAATGTATTCCTTCTATCCAGTCTAAACTTCCCCTCCTTAAGTTTTAACCCATTACCCCTTGTCCTATGACTACAGTCCCACATGAAGAGTCCCTCCCCAGCATCCCTATAGGCCCACTTAAGTTACTGAAAGGCTGCTATGAGGTCTCCACGCAGCCTTCTCTTCTCCACTCTCAACAGCCACAACTTTCTCAGACTATCTTCATAGGGGAGGTACTCCAGTCCCCTGATCATCCTCGTGGCCCTCCTCTGCACTTGTTCCAACAGTTCCATGTCCTTTTGATGCTGAGGACACCAGAACTGCACACAACACTCCAAGTGAGGTCTCAGGAGAGCAGAGTAGAAGGACAGAATCACATCCTTCCACCTGCTGGTCACGCTCCTTTTGATGCGGCTCATGTTAAGTTTGGTTTTCTCGGCTGCAAGTGCACATTGCCGGCTCATGCTCATTTTCTCATTGACCAACACCCTCAAGTCCTTCTCCACAGGGCTGCTCTGAATCTCTTCTCTGCTCAACCTGTAGATGTGCCTGGGATGGCTCCGACCCAGGTGTCAGCCAAAGGTTCTGTAACTTCTTCCCATCACATATTTCCTACTGGTATCATGTTTATTCCTTGTTTAGACTTGGGGCTTTCATTTCTCTGGAGGTAATTCTGAAAATCTCAGAGGGCCTTGTCAGTTAGAGAGAAGAGCTTAAAGGGGAACTCCTCCAAGAGCAGGAATGTAGAAGGGACAGCTGGCTCCTCATCAGCTTCCTGTCTTCATTCAACAACACAATTGGGCTATGCCAAGCCTTTTCTCTACTTTTTTACCTTATACAAGGGCACAAGCACATAGAGGTGCGCAAGCACCCACAGAGGAGAGGATGCACAGCAGAATAGGGACCTCACACATCCTGGCTCTCCCATCGGGTAGTTCCATACCTTCCCCTAAACAAACTCATCACTGCTTTCCTGACTTCTTTAGCTTTGTTTGTCTGCCTCTAAATGGGACTTCCCTTCCTGTCACACCATCTGCTCCTGGGGCTTCCCTTTCTGTTCCCCCTCCTGCTTACTTCTTTCTGATTTTATTGAGAAATCACTCTGTTCACCTTCTTGCATCCTCAGTCTTTCTTCTAGTGACACAGCCTGGCCCAGTGTAGTTTCCCACTCCACTTCTATGGACCTGTTATGCACAACAGATTTTTCTCTTACTTTTCTCCTGCTGACAGCTTCTCTGCCAGTGTCTCTCATAGGATTGAGACATGGGATTGAGACCTCTGCCCTCTGTCCAGCTGTCCAACACGCTTTCCCCTACACAGCAGCTGTGTGTAGTTGCACACCATATATAATCCCAGGGTGAGCAGCATGGGGGTGCTTGCAGACATGCAGTAGTGCTCCTGATTTTGTAAATTAAATTAATGGTTTCAAAGAAATGATCCCCAGCAATGTGTTCCACAGTTAGCACTTGAACCAACACTCCCAGCCTACCGTTGCCCATTTCTT
Source organism: Forpus xanthops (assembly GCA_032466535.1). NCBI lineage: Eukaryota > Metazoa > Chordata > Aves > Psittaciformes > Psittacidae > Forpus > Forpus xanthops. Next base: position 4,292 of record JASSUY010017934.1, read on the forward strand.
TCAATCCTTCTTTTTCCAAGTTCAAGTGACAGCTGGGCATGAATATTTTCTGAAGTAATCAGCACTTCATGCAAGTGGAGGCTGTTAAGATAATACCTCTGTCCCTGAATCTCTTCCCAGCTGCTTCATAAATTTACTTCTATATCTCATACCCTTCATTTTAGCCAGATTAAATTTTTCAAAACAAATCTGAGCATATCTGACTGTTTATTTGCTATATATAGACCAAAATAAAATCCTCAGCTACAGCATGAGCTAGTGAGAACATATGGAATGCCTCACAGACTTTAGAAAGAAACAATTAGCTGTGGAAAAGTGTAATTAACTCATATGAAGGCTACTATGATGTGAAGGAGAAATTTCTACCAGCTTTTTCTACTGGATCTGACATAGTCTAATGGAAACCTATACTCTGATGTAGGAAACTTTTGAAAATTTCAGAAACTTTTACATAAATACATATACACACATATATATAAAACATAACGGACAAAAATGTTAGAGGTGTTGGATTTGATCCATGACTATGGATGAATCGGGGAGGAGAAGAGAATGTCACTATTTTGATAATGCTTCTCTTTAAATTAGCAAGTCAAGTCTACCAAAATTCAAAGTATAGGAATACTGAGACTGATGTCTTGAAAACAGAATTTTCTGTTTTCTGTGCTGAATCAGACCTGACTTGTATTGTCTTTATATGAAATAATTCCTATAAATATCGTTCCTGTTGCAAACAGGATTTTAGTTAATACATACAGTTGCATAATTATCATATAAAATATGCTTTATTGGCCATGGTGCAAAAAAATGGCTAAAGGATAGGATAAGAAAGGGCAGGGATAGAGCAGAAGAGAAAAATGTCAACTCTCAGAAGCACTAGGATGTGTGGCTACACATACTGGCTCTAATCAAAGTCTTGGCACAAATGATGGAGGTATGGAAGACAGTATGAAAAATTGGAAGAGCTTTGAAGTGCCCTTTGAAGTGCAAATTTTGAATTCCAGTACCATTGCCACATATATGGTAATCTTCAGAAATGATGCTGTAGTTTGGCATAAAGAAAGACATTATATGCAAACTGGAAGAAAATACTAATGCTGAACAATGGAGCAATCATTGAAGGAAAGTTAGTGTCAGCTTAAAAGCATACTAAACAAAGCCAGCTACTGCTCCACACATTCTCAGCTGTGATACATTAATGCACAGGAAATAGGTACGAAATGTCTTGGAAGAAACACAAGCTAAAAAGGATCTGATTAATTAGAAAAGGTCAGCAACAAAATTTATTAATTTCACCAGCATCCCTAAATGCTCTGAGTAGGGCCCATCTAATTTGCAGCAGTGGAGGCTGTGCTCCCAAGTTCTGGATATTAGGCACTTCTGAGCAATATTTCAGGTTACTTCCTATTTTATTGTTAATAATCAGCCACAACCTACTGGCTATTGGCCACCAATAGGTGAAAAGTCAATAGACATTGCAGTATGTTTGTCCTGTTTCAAGCTAATGTTTGCAGGCCGCACCTTGCAAAAAAGTAATTATGGGAGTTATTAAAAATCTATTTTTGCTGAAAACAATGCAAATGGAAGGAAGTGAGCCTGTCAGGAGACTTATTTCCTATTCAAGCCGACAGGTAGTTGGAGAACGGCCATCTGGAGTTTAAAAATTGCCAGTCAAGCCTCTCGGATTTGTGCCTTCCTGGATTATCACGGTTGCTCTGGATAGTGCAGCAATGTTGTCATGGCACAACAAACAAGAAGCGACTTTCTTAGGGAGAAGGAATAGAAGGAAGTTAGTTAGCCATGAGAAAATTTGTTTGCTCTCACAGAGCTAATAGCCAAAAGGCAAACACTTGGATAAAATCCATTCATCTGGAAACACTTTTGTATCGTGGAAGCACTGAGGTACTGAGCACGAGAAGCCACAGGGCAAGGGCTCAGCCGCCGGCACGGCTCCTTCCCCTCAGCCTGCCTGCTCCCTAGCTCCTGCAGCCAGATAGGCTAGCATCCCGGATCCCATCACTCCTGGCAAAGCAGATCATTCCTCCTGCCCATGTTTCCAGGGTGCTAAATCTTCATTTCCTGAAGACTGGAAAACTCACTGCCTGGAGCCAGCCCTCACCCTGAGTTCTGCTGCTCCTTCAGCAAGGAGTCACACAAGGCCCCATCTCTCCAGTCAAGTGAGTCTAACAAAATCACAAGCAACCAGTCTGGAAAGCAAAGGCTTCAGGAGAGAAAAACTCAGCAGCCCTCCACCGCCTACCCACAGAGCTAACCACTCTTTTTGTAGTTTGCTGTGTTGACAGGATTACCCTACAGTTTTAGGCTTAAAGTGACACAGGACTTCTGAGCTGAAGTTTATTTTCCTCACCAGTGAGTGGATAGGAAACTACATGAACTACTAGTTTGCTTGACTTATTGCTATTGCTGTTCTTGTGCTGCCTCCAGCAAAATATGTTTTCGCCTTCAGCATGCTTAATCCCATGGCTAAGTAAAACATCACACATCAAGGGTCTGCCACTTGTGCATGATTTGACAATGGGATATGTTGCAAAATACTTCCTGACCTAAGAAAGAGCTTTTACATAATAGTAAAATGTCCCACTTTACAATCCTGTCTCTCTCCTTCATATGCATTGTATACCTCAGTAGTTTATAGAGCACACATACTGCAAAGGCAGAGTTTGTTCAGTAGAAGCTAGAAAAGAGGCAAAAAATAAAAAAGTCATAAAATTTTGAAAATATTTCCATTGGACAAGGTTGAAAGTTATGGAAGTTGGTGGGGGATTTTTCCAGCTTTTAAAATCATAACATTTTGAGGGAAGATTACCAAACAGTTCTGCTTACCAGAAACTGTTGTAAGCAGTCTGTGCACTTGGTGGGAAAGAAAAAAGCAAAAACTATCTTTGAAAATGTTGACCAGCTCTATGTGAAGGAGTCTGCTCTCTCTCCATCAAACTTTCAGGCCCCATTTCACCACCCCACTGAATCAGGGCCCTCGTATACTGAACAAGGGCAGCTGGCATTATTGAATATTAATGTGGTAAGGTAATCCCTCAGCAATCCATGACACTTATGTTTTTGGTTTTACTTAAGTTGTAATTTTCAAAGTTGGACAAGCTTGGAGGAAAAAAACCACCTGGCAAACAAACAAACTTTAAAAATTAAAGGAATTTTCCAAGTTTGCTGGATTTGCAAGCCTAGGCATACTGCAGCTTAATTACTAGTCAATGAAAGAGAAAGAATTACACACGAGAAAGTAACATTCAAGAGCTCATGAAATGTGGCCCCAATGTGTTTCTGATTTTTTTTATACATGAAGGACTCAGTTGCCATGGTGATAGGCAAATAAAGTAAATAATTATAACAAATATTCCATGAATTGGAGTTGTGAAATCTGTGAGCAACATGTTATTTTCTCCTTCCATTCTCTTTATTCAAGTTTGGAGGAAAGAGCTGGTCAAATGTGTTGCTTTGAGCCTAAACTTGTCTGTTCCTCTTATTTTCTTCATAACTATCCTAACGCACACTGCCAGCTGGAAAGAATGAGGTGATGCAAGGTGAGAGTCTGATCTCAAAACTACTTTTGGCGATTGCTAGGAGCCAGGATTTCTCACAGTATCACAGAAATATGCATGAGGCTTAGAGAGATACAGGTCCTTACCCCAGAGAAATACACTTTGAGCTACCTACATGCTACCTAAAGATACTTAGATTTTCATCCAAAGCATGTATTCCCTAATTTCTTTATTTAATCATGTGAAAATGCACATCATCAGGTGGACCTTAGGCTAGCCATCAGATCCTAAAATCCATTTTCTTCCTGTATGTGCAATGCAGGGATCCCATGCTGAGTATTCCTTTTCCTTTCAGGTGCCCTGTTGAATTTCACATGTGGAGTTTATACCTGTGTTATTTCAAACTCTGTTTATTGTTTTACTTTTTTTAAAAGTTGATCTTCACCCCAGTTGAATGCTCACATTCATTGTTTGAATGGCACGTTTTATACTCAGCCTTGAATTCTTGGCGAACCATATACTAAAAATATTATACTCTTGTGAAGATAGCAAATTCCTTTGAGCTTTTTCTGTAAAGACAGATAAGTACCGTAATCATTTGCCTCAATTACACCTGCTATGCCATTTGCACTTTGATTTTGAAAGGTGAATTTATTCTTTTTAATCATTATTAAGAACATATGTATTTCCTGCCAAGGCAGTCTTATAAAAACATTGGAGGCATATGAGAAAAATTCCTCTGAGGCCTCAGGCACATTGAACTGTCCTGAGAATGTGAAGTGAGGAGAGATTGATGCATGGACTACCTGTCCAGGAATTCAGTAGTACTGGATCAGATTTTCCATGGTTTCTCTTCATTTTACTGAAATTACACATCACTCGCATACATGCATCCATGCACGCGTTCAAATTTATGCACAAACACACACTAAATGCTCCTACATAGCAATGAGGATAATGTTAGACAAGATCTGGCTGCAGTTTAGTTACAGAGGGAAAAATTAATTTCTGCACCTTCATATATATATATTTTTAGAGTGTAATTTCTGGTTTAGCTATATGGCTACAGCTATTTTCAACTTAAATATTACATATAGCCTAGGTGAAAGTAGTTACCGCTGGAATTATAATTGTCACTAAAGCATAGAGCCAAGACAGTCAATTCCAATGAGATTCTTTGATTAAAAAAAAAAAAAAGATTGCTCTATCTCTTGGTCTTTCTCTGGAAATTTGTGCTGAAGGCCACTGATATTTTTTCCAGTTAGGTGAATGAAAATGTTGCACAGAGTGACACAAAAACATTTCAAAGTGAAGTCGGCTATTATTCCAAAAGTTCATCTTCTATTCCTGAAATTCAGACATAGGACATAGGACTGTAGCTACTTCTGGCTATTGGTACTAAAATCAAGAACATGAATACCTCTTTGCCCTCTAGCAGTAGGAATTATTAAGGACAGAAGATGGACAGTTATGAGCCTTCAGTCTGACTTCCTGCATAACACCAGTCTTTGAATCTCACCCAGTAATTCTTGCAAACCCATAACTCCATATTGACTTCTATCATAGTTTTCGAAAGATATCCAGTTTTGATTTAAAGATCTCAAGGGATGGAGAATACATCAAATCACCACGGTAATTTGTTCCAATGGATAATTACCCTCACCTTTAAAAATATGTACCTTATTTCCTCTCTGTATATAGCTTCATCTTCCAGCCACTAGGCCTCTATTGTTTTCCTTTGTCTTTCAGAATTAAAAAACATTGATCTATGCAAGTAACTACAGATAGTTAACAAGTCTTTACTTTAAAAGGCAAAAAAAATAATGCCTTTCTTACCTTCGCCTCACAAGGCTTCCCCTTTCCATTTATAATGGAAAGGAGTAAATACTGAGTGGAATTATTGTGACGCAGAGATTAGACTTTTCTCTAAAGTCTACAGGCAGAAAGAAGGCATCCAGTCTGTAAGGATCTATATTAAAATCAGCAGCCTTATTATGCCTTACTTTGCACTGTATTACCACATGTCCTTCTGTTTCGCAAAATAGATTTGGTGTAGATTGGATAGTCAGTCTTGGCTCCAAATTTTCTGCATTTAAGTCAGACTCCAAATATCACTTTAATGGGATATTTTGGCCAACAGCAACTTATCTTGGCTTCCTCACTTCAAAATGAGAGGAACTATCTCACTAGACACTATAGCTTCTTTCTCCAGGTGACATTTACATGAAGCCAGATTGAATCCTAGGGGACAACTCCAAAGCTGCTTTGTACCCTGTATCACTCCGTTGAGTGGGGTTGAACAGGACATACCTTAGTATAAAAGTTGGCCTACAGGCACTGAACTTAGACAGTGGGCAAGGAAGCAGAAGGGACAGTGCCTTTAGCAAATTAGATTTTTGCCTAACAATTTATAGTAAAATTAATGAATAGCATTCCCTTTTGCAGCTTAAATTCTCTTTGCAACCATCATGGTAAAAACACATGTTTTGTAGTCTACAATCTTTTTTGGCATGGATGAAACATTTTACATAGCTTCCTGATTTACTGTCTTGATGATATTTTCTTTTGCCTTAGCAGTTCAAGATGTCTCTAGTGGCACGGCCTGTCAACCTGATACATGAGTAAAATTCGTTCCTCTTCAGCCACTACCAAAAAGCAACTATATCAATGGTAACTTAATGGTTAGTAATATATACATAAGCCAAGCAGACCAGATCAGGTGACATTCACATGAAATGTTAGCCCCCAGAATAGGTCCCCAAATCCCTGTGTAATTACAGATATCAATACGTTTAGTACATATGTATCCACCATCTCCAATATAAAAATTTTCAGTGTTCAGTTTGAGCCTTTGCACGGGGATTTGCAGCTCCTCTTTGCTAAACACCAAGATCATATACTGTGTGCAAGAGTCCTAAGGTGTCTGGCTGAGCAGAACTCAGTGAGTTTTTAATGATTACTTTTTTTTTGTTGATTTTAAAAAGCTTATACACTTCCCAAATGTAAAATAATATTTTTATCACTGGTTAGGATAGGTTAAATTTACTGCAGATCATTATTTTTTTTAATCTTAGTTAAGTTTGCCTTTGTTGCCAGTGCCAAATTTGCCAGCTAATATACAAAAAAATCACAGCATTATAGTCTGTGAATCAAGAACAGATCTGATTCTTCCTTTCGACATTAAGTTCAACTAGTAATGAAATGCAACCCGTGAACCACAAACAGACTCAAGAAATGTTCAGTTCTAAAATCATTAATTTATTTTCATTCTCTTTGCAACATTTGCTTATGAAGCAATATCCTAAAAAGTTGCATGATCTTCTCTTTGAGAAACCAGACATCTAGAGAGATGTAGACTGAATCCACACGTGAAAGGATTTGCTGCTTTGCAGTTTGTTTTTATCTACTATACTTCAACACACTGGCATTCCTGTCTGCAGTACAACCTGATGACCCAGTGCATTTTCAGTATCCCAGCATTTCTGACAAGACAGGAATACAAACCATCTGCTTTACAGAGAAAAGGTGATGGCTCTGCCCAATATCACTGAGGACAATCAGGTTGGTACTGAGTTATTGAGGCAGCAGGAAGGAAACCTGTGCTTCTTCCCTGAGCCCTTCCATGCCAAGCTGCAGCCTGGAATTTTTACAGCTCCATCCTGAACCTCAGACAAGAAGGGTTTACAAGAGAAATCTTGCCAGACCCTTAACTATAGCGACGCCACTATAATATTTATAAGTACATTACACTCTTTCCAAACATATGCGCTTATTACTTATGTCTCTGCTCCTGCCTCTCTTCTGGGGGACTTTTCTGTATAAACAAAACAGATTCTCTTGCTTATACTTAGAAAATCTAATTGCTCTGTGTCTCTATCTGTTATACAAAAGCCCAAACAGCCAAGAGATTCTTTCAGTGCATTTACACAGCAGCGAGTCTCTACAAAAAAAAAAAAAACATAAACTTCCTTTTCCACTTTGCTCTTCTTTGCTTTCATAAATCTGCCCATTTCCTTCATGTTTGGATAAGAATTTTTTTTTTTTTTTAAAAAAAAGGGTAAAGATTAAAAAATGCAACTCTGAGGTGGATAGGCCATCAGTTACACAGCCCAGCCTTACAAGAGCTGACAATTCTGTCTCTCTAAGTAAACAGAGGAACAGAAAAGATACATAAACAAAAAGACCACTTGCAGGGCTGACAGCTTTTCTGCTCCAGCAAAAGCAGGTTCCCAGGCAAAGTGATTGCCTAATAGTAATAGGGAGTGACAGGGATTTCCTAGTTTTTCCAAGGACATCTCAAAGCAGTTTGGTCCTGGGCACAGACATGTTCATTTCTCTTGGTGCATTAGACAGAGGTGGCCTGCAGGTGAGAAACTGCTCACAAGCAGCTTACCCAAAGCAACTCAGGTTCCCTGGCACTAGGTTTTAGATTAATCAAAATCACCAAAGCGTTTAGTGAACACAGGTTGGGATGTTCTTAGCCACTTTTGGACTGAGTTTGATTCAGGGGTTCAGATTTGGAAATCGAATTGAGGAACAGTCTGACAGTGATTTCAAGTGAGCTTAAAGCAAAATGAAATAGGATTCAAATCTGAAATAGTAAAATTTTATTGAAATATTCTTTTTTGTGAGGTTTTAGCCACATATCAAACATCACATAAAATAGGTCTCTTGCAACTCTAAAATGATAAGAAATTGAACATGTAAAGATACAAATATCTATATTGATTCTACACAGGAGTGTCAGGTAAGCTTTTCAATTCAGCTGCCTTTTTATCCTCACTAGGAAATATTTCAGGTGGGTTGTTGTATCTATTGAATGCTTAGATAATCCAGAAATTAAACTACTTGGATTTATGGCATGTATACAGCATGTAAAAGGAGGTGTTTGGAAAAAAAAGACCTGTAAGTAAGAAAGTAACACCAAAAGCACAATGTATAAGGAATTGGATAAGTCAAATAAATCACTCCTGAATGGGATTTTGCAGAAAACGGTTTCTTTAGTCTGTCTGATGCTGATGCGGTCTCTCTTACCAGGAGACAGATCAGGAGAAAAGTGTAGCGGTCAGCATTTTGCTTCTGCTGTTCTTCTGCAGTCCTAAACAAGTCATAAAAAAAGTGAAACAACTTTTTCAAAGAAGCTACTATCACATAACAAAAGCTCTCCGAAAATATTTTTTCCTGCTGTACTTTATTCTTTCTGAGATTTCCTTTTCTTAAATGAAGGATTTAGGTTTTGATGAGTAAGCTCTTCCGTCTTCACATATATGACATATGTGAAACGGCTGCAGAAAGAGCTGGAAAATGGTAGACTCACGCTGCCCTTAAATTATATGGTGAGCTGTCCCAATGACTGATCTTATCATAATAGTGAGAAAATGATGGAATGTTGGATGAATGTCTACGTTTGTGATAATTCTGAGGATGTGAAAACCAAGTTACCGGGGGGGGGGGGGAATTATAAAATACAAAGTATAACCCATATGTGGGAGGAGTTGTATAAAGACTGTTCTGTAAATGTGTAAGAGATTCAATTCCTCCCTCAAAATATTTGCTTTAAATTCTGGGGATTGGCCTAAGTAGAACCTCCCACAAAATACCTCAGAACTCAGTCAGTAATGCTGAAACCTGGCATCAATTATTGGCCTGAATTTTATTATCTAAAAATATCTCTGATGATTCCTGATTCTTCTGAAGTTGGGGAACTCAAATAGAAATTAAATGCCACACTGAAATTATAAGGCATAGATATAAATTCTAATAAATTGGGCTTTTATTTTTCCCTTACATGTGGTGTGGATTGTGTCAGAGCACTTTAGCCTTGGATGAACCGTATCCTGACAACAGAAATGGGGAAGTCAGGAAATTCAGAGAATGTTAAGAAAAAAGAGACTGAGGGGAAAAAAAACATACAAATAGGTTTGATGACAAGGAACAAATTTCATTAAGAAGAAACCCACATGAGGAAAACCAGTTTTTACTTTGCTGTTTTAATGGACAAAGTCAGCAATATAAAATAACCAGGTCATCCATCTATTCCTGCAGGAAAACCACTGGAGCCTTCAATATCATAGTGTCAGCTGCTTTTCTATAGCCTGACCTCATGAGCTAAGAAGCATGAACTCTGCTAAAAAAGATTCCTTTGGATTCAGTAAGACTGCCTCCTCTTTTTAAGTTTTCTCTGTGTGTGTGTGGATATTGTGACACCTGCAGTCTGATAGAGCTGTTATTGCTCTAACCATGCAAACTAATTTAGGCACCCTGGGTTTTTTTTTTTCAGTCATGCTTAAGTGGCTGATTTTAGCCTTTGAAAACAGGAAACAAGTGCTATAATTTTAAAGGAATAATCTGGCAATCAAGAGCAAGACTTCAAGGGGGGAGGACTTGAGAGTGGGGGTTTTTGAGTCAGAAGCTTCAAATTGGACACAAGTCAGACACAGCTTTCCTTAAGTAACCCCTGACTCTGCTTAGAGCAGTAAGGAGGTGGAGGAGGAGTATGACTTAAATGGACTGAACCAGAAAATAATAAAAGAAAAACAATGCTATTCTCTGGAGAAAAGAGAGTCATGATGAAAAATCAGTTTATTCTCAGTTAGAATAAATTTTGAAAGAGAGAAAACACAAGATAATTTTCAAAGGAACTGCTCTCATAAAAAATTGATGTGTGTATCATGGGGATAACTTTAAAAAGGAAGCAATAATTTAAACACTATTCCCATTCCCAGAACCCTTGCTACAGACTTTTAACAGAATAATCAAGTGCAGGGGTGTTTAGAAAAGTATATAGATTAACCTAAAAGCAATTTGTACAGATTTTGTTTTCCCTCCTTTTATTAATTTATTTTAAGATCTAAAATGTATTTTGGTTATAAGCAGATCTAACTTGCTACATCAAACATAGTAAATGAGAGCAGCCAGCCAGGGCTGACACTCAGTTGAAAGAAGTCTCACTTTGCCTTCTCAGTGTCCAGGACATAATCCAAAGCTCTGCTTCTGCAGTCCATGAGTCAAGTCTTGACCTCAGATACACCTGTAACTAAAAGCTCAGTGGGAACTGTAAGCACATAGCTAATGAATAACTTTGGTCTGAAGTGCTTGAAGATGAAGCTAAGTTCCAACATATCTCACCCCTGAGAAACTGAACCCAAAGTTTTTGAGAAACAGGATGGCAAATATGTGGAGTCAGCTATGTAAATCCATGACTTGGCTTGTCAAAGATGACGTTAGGCAGAGTTCCCAGGCAATGTGGGGATACAGCCATCCTCTGTTCTGTGCTTTGGACTGGAAGTACCTCATCTGACTCCAGTAACAGAAAGTTTTGTATTTGGGTCTGCCTATAATGTTTTTTTGCTGAAGAGATAGACAGAAGCTACTTCTAAACTGCTGCCTGTGTTTGGTGCTACTCACCTGAGCCGGCACACTTTCACACACAGTATCTTCCTCAATATTATTTAACAGGCATTTTCTCCCACACCACTCATACAAGCATAGACCACATGAAAATGGAATGAGTACTAAGACACTATTTCCCCTTCCTGTCCTGGGTGTTTACAAGTATTCTTTGCTGTCAAAACAATATTCGTACAAACCAGTGACTGTGCTGGGGTATTTCAGTCTAAGCATGTGGCTACATATATAGAGAAACACTCAGAAAACAACTTTCTTAAACAACTAAACAGTTCAGCTTTTGAACTTTACGCTCACGGTAATCTCTGTCAACATTAATCACATTCAGTGTTTGACTTAGCAGCCTAAATGGGGAGTGGGAGGAGAGGCAGGGGGGCAGGGTAGAAAAAAAGTCATAGCCCCCTCTTCAAACCAGCCATTTTCTTAAATGTGAAATATAGTATCGGCCTGATCCAGCTGCTGGAGGACGCTGATGTCGTGAGCAGACAGACCTAGTATCTTTGGCATGAGTGTTACCACAAGAACACAGAGGGCATTTGTAGGCAATTGCTAAAAGCCCCAAAGTCCCTTATGAGAAGACTTCACAGACCTGCACAGTGTCTGTGGCTGTGTAATAGCTGTCCAGAATCTGTTTCTTTTTAATTAATGATAAAAACACAATCCAAATCCTTAATCAGCTTCTGAGCTAAGAATATGCTTAGTGAATAGGATCACTTCAGCAGCCTTGAAAAGAAGTCAGATAAGGAGCTCAAAAACTACTCTTCCAAGTAGTACCCTTATTTCTCCTAAAATGAGTCTCTCACCTATTGTCACAAATCCAATTGTAGAAGCTGAGGTGTAGCAGCCTTCCAGTATCTGAAGGGGGCCTAAAATGATGATGGGGAGGAACTGTTCATTAGGAACTGTAGTGAGAGGACAAGGGATAACAGGTTCAAACTTAAACAGGGAAAGTTTAGATTGGATATAAGGAAGAAGTTCTTTACTGTGAGGATGGCAAGGCACTGGAATGGGTTGGCCAGGGAACTTTTGAATGCTCCATCACTGGTAGTGTTCAAGGCCAGGTTGGACAGAGCCTTGGGTGACATGGTTAAGTGGGAGATGTCTCTGCCCATAGCAGGGGGGTTGGAACTATATGATCTTAAGGTCCTTTGAAACCCTAACTATTCTATGTTGCCAAAATATATTATTCTCACTGCTTTCCTATGACACCAAAACATTCTTGAATTACATACAAGTTACTGAAGTCATCCACATTATTTTCTTTTGGAAGAGTGAGGAAGAGAAGATAGCTGCTGAGAAATCAAGTGAAGAAAGAGGCATGGACAAGGGAAACATTGCTGTTAGCAAAGCTTGCTTTTTCTTTCCTCCTCATTGTCAAATAGTGCTGTTCAGCTGATGAAAACCAGCTGGGCCCTCAGACACTTGATGAAGCAATAAGGTCCACATGCTGAAGGCTAACATGAAGCGAAGGTGTTAATTACTGGCTTGTAGGTAAAAAAATAAGAAAGAGGCTCCACCTGCACACTATAACTTCTGAACCTTCATTTTCCCAGGAACAGGAAAACTATAATGTAAACAACCTGTCCCACCCATTGCTCTTTTATGAGAGAAAATTTGAATTTTAAGGCAGATTATGACCCTGAGTGACAGCAGAAACTATGCAACTAGGTTTGCACACTGAACTGATTTAAGAATCAAACAGCTAGATTAGCTGACACACAATGTGGAACCAGCCGTGTTCCTCGTTATAGCCCCAGCCTGGGCAGAAAGGGATGCTGAAAAACTTCAGACTCCAATAAACAAAATTGCCAGAGACCCACAGGTTCAGAAAATAGGCCTGATTCCCATCTGCTGTAAGTTGGCCTTGGATCCCTGTATGACACTATAGACTTTTGTATCAGCTAATATACTGCTGCTGTTGGAGCTTATTCTGCTGCTGATATGCAAGGATTGGCTCGCTTGCTTGCTTCCTTTCACAAACAAAAGATGCTTACTAAGAAAACTACAGAAGCTGGGAAGATGGCAGCCCTTCCCTCTCCATTCCAATTATTATGTCCCATAATGCCACTGCAGCACAATTAAACCTCAAATTGATGTGCTGTTGGCTCCTGCTCTATTTGCCTGCCTTGTCCTAGTTTCTTTCCACACTGTTCCATTTCCTTTCTTCTTTTGCCTTCCCTGATTTATTTCTGTTTGTTTGCTTATTTCAGGACAGACTTCCCCCCTCCTTCATCCTTTATTTTTTCTTCTCACAAGTCCCCACACGACAGGACCTAGGTGTGGCTGCAGTGGGGACACAGTGAAATCATGGGACCTTCTGCGGCATGCAGATACAGCCTTGCCTCTATGCCAGTGCTTGCAGGAAAAGTGGGATTGCCTTTGGCTGGCTAGCAGTCAGCAGCACTGCAATGGCCTCCTTCTCCTGCTTCTGACACACTGTCATTAAGCAGCTCTACATGATGGGAAGGGGGCAAAGAAAACATGTTCATAGGGCGTGCCTGTCTAAAATCAGCAGAGCAGTGCTCTCCCTGTCAACTTGTACCCAGCTTCCTGTTTTGATGCATGATTCCCTGACCGCTAGTTAGTCCCAGTTCAGCTCTAAAAGATTACAAAATACATTTTTCACAATGGCTTTCTGAGATTCCTAACAAACAAAAGTGTTTTGAGAAGATGCTGAATTCTAATAAGCCCCTTCAGGAGACATTCTTTCTAACTATAGCTATTAGGACCACTTATTGCTTGATGCTGGAAGTAAGCTATTATGAGATAAATTGATACATACTTTTCTGGAAATTATTTTATTAGTACTGTTGTCACCAGAGACTAAAATCCTGTAGAACACTGTGAGCCCTAGGCAAGATTAGACACGAAGCCAAAGTTGAAACAGCTCTTGAATCTGATTCACAGAAATGTGCCCTTTCACAACCAAAGCTACAATAATTGGAGACTTGGAAGTAACAAGTGCCAACAAATAACTTGTCAGATACCACTAACTTGGAGATAATTCTATAATGTAGTATTTTAAGCCTAAAGAATCATGTGGGCTATTTCTCTTCAGAGTCTGCAGTACGCAGGTATGCAGCCTTGAAAGTAGAGTAAGATAAAATTGAGGAAGGTAAAATTAAACAGTTACAGTAAGATTTCTAATACAGTCCTAATAATTCATGAAATAAGAAGAAAAATTATGGTATCTAAACACCACTCTGTGGCTTCTGATTGCACCAGAAACTTCATCTACTTGGTATTATTTCAAGGTTAGTTGGTGTAGGTGTCTTCCTTTTATTTAACATATGTATATTTGTTTTGTTAAAAACAAATGCATCATATTGAGTAGAACTTCGTCTGATGTTCTTGGTGTATGGATAAGATCATTCTGCAAAATCAATGTAAGAAGCGCCAACGGACTTGCCCCAGATCCAGCACAAGGCTGCCTAAGCGTATATAAACAGAAAGATCCTACAAAGCATAAGTGGTCTCAAGATCAGCTGTTTCTTCATTTTATAGATTTAAAAAGTCAGTTGCATAGTCTGAATTTTTGCTTTTATCCAAGGGATACTTTTAATCAATTAGCAAGATCTCAGAGGATTTCTCAGAAGAATAGCTGTGAAAAACCGATCTTAGATTAGTGGGTATTCAGTTGAAACCTTTGGAAATCAAGTGTTTCATGTCCTATTGTCCTCATGTTCCAAACTACCTCCAGGGCATAGAGAAAATAAAAGCAAAATATAACCAATGCGTGCTTCAGTTCTATCAGAAAATTCTAGGAGACCAATTTGTATTAATACTCACTATGAAAGCCTGGACTGTTTATTTGTACAACACTCTCACACCTAGGTCAGATCTAATAGAAATATGGTTGCTTGGCAATACATATTTTCTTATAAAGCCACAAATATTCTACTTAGATAGCCAAATGCAAACTCCATTCCTCACCCCCTACCCCCCAATTCTGATTTCTATGAAGACATGAGGCATGAGTTTCAAGCAAAACAAGAAAAGCTTAGCAAAGGTATGCATAATTTCTATGTTAAAATGGTTGGATCTGATGCACTCAGATGCTAGAAAATGTAAGATGATAAGGTGCATAAGCTTTTAAAATGCATCATAAATTGGCTAGTTATATCTTGGTACCACTGACAGATATGACTGGAAAGATATCTCTGAGGTGAGGCAAAAGAAGACTGGGAAAGAACAACAACTGTGTCTGTCTTCAAAAAAAGAGGCAGAAGAGAAAAAGAGCAATTTTTACACTATAGCTCCAGGTTGCCAGAGAAATGCCAGAACAAATAATCAACAAACCATCTGTAAATACCTAGAAAATAAACAACACGATAAGCATGAGCCAGTTTACATTTGCCAGAACAAACTGTGCAAAACCAAAGTACTTCCTACCACTGCATAACAGAATTTGCAGATAAAGAAGTCACAGTTGTTCTATAGCTCATCTGAAGAAATGTACCAGACGGTATGACAGGATGTGCTTCAGGGAAATTTATGGAAGTGTGGAGTAGGTGAAAGGAAAATACAAGTCTTTCTTCAGAAGGGACCAATCAATGCTTAAAGAGACTTTCCTACATCAAGTATTACACAGTTTTTCAACTAATGATTCAGGAAATAAAATAATATAAAATAAAATATATTTATCAAGCATCAAAAATATTTATCAAATTTGAAGATGATACTAAGAAAAACTGTTAATGCACTAGAGGATAGAAAAGATACTATAATCCTCCTATACTGGTGTTAACAGTCAGAAAGCCATAGAACACTGCCCACAGGGGAGAGACTATCGCCTCTGTACAGAAATAAACTACTGCATGAACAGCAGGTAGAGGATGGATGTCTAAAAAGTATTTAGGTAGGAAAGAACTAGAGGTTATGTAGTGGATCACAGGATGAATGATACCATTGTTCTAATGATACACAGGAGCAGCCTGCAAACGAAGATATACAACCTGCAAGAGACTCCCCTTTCAGAGCTTGCGAGGCCTCAGCTAGCGGATCTGAGTTAAAATATTGAGCATTGAAGACTCCACAGGAAAACTACAAATTAAAAGTCTATAAAATGTGCCTTAGAGGAAAGATTGAAAGATTTGAGGTTGTTCAGCTACTGAAAAGAGGATGGAGGGGATGTGGTAATTGCCTTAAAAGAGACAAAAGGAAGTTATAAGGAGAAAGAACATGTTTTCTATGCCCTTGGTGTATAGGACTATATTAATGGAAAGATATAGGTTAGGCATTAGCAAAGGCTTACTAATATGAACAGTGAAGCTCTGGAGTAAACACATAGAGAGACTGGACTCTTCAACATGAAACGTTTAAAGAAAGTGATCAAACATACATAAGACACTACAAATATGGTTCCTATTGTCTTTCCTTGCCCGTAATTTTGATGTCCTCTATTCCTGTTGTCCTATGAAGATAGAGTCCACAGAGAACTGATTGTCTCTGAGGTCACAGTCTCTAGACCCTTACAAAACAGTGCATCTCTGTAGTACAATTCTCAAATAAGTTTAGTGGCAAGGGCAGACAGTGGTTCACAAAAGAATTTGAGGCTTGGCAGTGGTCAGTTACTTGAAAAAGCTTGAAGATACTGGCATAAGTCCTACCTCAAAGTCTGAACTCATTTTATATCCCACCTTTATTCAGCCAGAATCACACTGCAACGTGGGAATAAAAAATACTTACCCCCCCCCCACACTTTTTCTTTTCTTAAACTCACAGAAATCAGGAAATTCTCCCATTTTGTCAGCAGTACAGCAGTACAATTTTTTTTCTTTTTCCTTTTTTTTTTTTTCACACAACTAAGGTGGAGTAACTTTAACCACCCAAGATGTATAATTATCACCCTGAAATGTACTGCCTGGAACGTATTATTTCTGTCATGAAATGGAATTTATACACAGTAAGGAAACAGTTAGCTCCATAGCTTTACTGGACATTATCAGCAGGTCTATGACATCAAGGGCAGCCAATCCAACAGCTCCAAGCAAGCTCAGCACTTACAAACCGTTTCATGCATCTAAGTAGTTATTACCAATAAAACAAATGTTATGATTGTGTATTTTTAGGAAGTCCAGTTGATTTGTCAGCTGGTCTTTTATATGTTGAAGAGGTCCATGTGGCACCTTGGAGAACTTGAAGACAAGGTGTTTTCTTAACACAGCTTTGGTTCTGCATTTCAGGATCTGCTGAAACATAAGGTCACACACAGAATAAAACTACTGCAAATACTCATTTATTCTGATGGAATAATCCTCATGCAGTTTTGGCATTTATGGATATCAAGCAGCAGCTGAACTCAAAGAAGAGGAAAGAACTCCTGGATATTTCTGCTGCAGTCCCAACCACAGCAAGCCCAAACAGTCTGTGGGTGTCTGTACAAACACTTACCCTGGTTCAATGGAGACACTCAGAGCAACATCTCAGAAAAGCTCCAGCTTATCAACACCAGACAGACCCCATCACACATTAGGATCTGTCTAAGCTTTAGAGCCACGACATATTTTAGCAGGTTGGTATCCAGCAGTTCAAATGCACCTGCTTACAATTAATTACAAGAAATTCCATATAAAATACCTCATTGCTTGGATCCAGGTACCTTGATCACATACTCATATTTTAAGCTTTTCAGTATCCTAGGTTTATTTAAGGTTAGCAACAGAGGTTTCTTTTGACTTTCCTTGACCTTTTCTTCATCTGTCCTTCCTTTTTAAGGGTTCAATTTAAGGACCCAAGACTGGGGACAGAACTAAAGAAGCCATTAACAACAGAGCAGGAGGGAGAATTGGACTGCCTGAGGACAATTAAAGTAAACATAACCCATTGAACATTGCCTGTGATTCTGAGCAGAAATGCATTAACTCCTAATATGGAGTTAATACTCTTCCCAAACATACAATAGCATTTCCTTGTACTACTAATTATGACTATAAAACAACTGTGCTTGGAGAGGAAATGAAGAAACACCAGAAATCACCTGGTCACCCAATACACGTGCATTATTGAGCTATAAACTTCCATTTTTGGATATCACTACCACATTCTGCTGCTACACTGATATTTTTAATGCCTCACAATATGAACTTTAAGGGAGACAGACTGCCCAGTTTATATACTATTGTGGGGAAATAGAGATTTTTACTGGGACAATAATGAACTATCAAACAAGTATGCTCTAATTGTAGCTAATAAATAGTCACAAAATCCTGTTAACTCCAAAAGCCTAAGGCAAAAATGTATTTATTTCAGGAAAATAAGTAGTAAATTAATTTGTGATAGGATGCACCTGGAGGAAGTTTAGAACTGTTGGCAGAAACCTAATGTGAAGGATGTCTGGATCCAGTTCCATATTCATATTCCATCTTGTTTCTGTCTCTACAACATGATGGAATGGGAAAAGCCAAACTCCAGGTCCAGGAATATTTCAAAGATTAAGATAAACCCATTTTCTTCTTCAGCAAAACATAGAACATTCTGGTAGTCAGCATGGCACAAAGTGGATGCAAATGTGAGCATGGAATTCTGACACTAACTTCATATTCCTAACTGCATTTTTCTCTTAAATGAAAGAGTGAGGCTCATCGGTATCACAATGCTAGAGCAGCAAGAGATACAGAATAAAGATTCATAGAATCATAGAATAGGGTTGGAAAGGACCTTAAGATCATCTAGTTCCAACCCCTCTGTCATGGGCAGGGACATCTCCCACTAAAGCATGTCACCCAACGCCCTGTCCAACCTGGCCTTGAACACCGCCAGTGATGGAGCATTCACAGCTTCCTTCATCAACTCATTCCAGTGCCTCACCACCCTTACAGTAAAGAATTTCTTCCTCAGATCCAATCTAAACTTTCCCCATTTAAGTTTGAACCTGTTACCTCTTGTCTTCTCAGTACAGTCCCTCATGAAAGAGACCCTCCCCAGCATCCCTGTAGGCCCCCTTCAGATACTGGAAGGCTGCTATGAGGTCTTCATGCAGCCTTCTCTTCTCCAGGCTGCACAGCCCCAACTCTCTCATCTTATCTTCACCAGTCTTTTAAAAAATCCTTCCATTAAGCTAAAAGTAGGTAAGGAGTTTTGTTACCAAAGAGCATTTGTGCTGCTGGTCTCCCATTCTTTTTATTTTTTTATTTAGACTTTAGTTACATTGAAAAAAATATATGGCATTTAGACTGAATGGGCATTTAGAATATGTTGACAATTAAATCAACACTTTCTTGTAAAGGCATGGGATTTTTACTTTTCTTTTTGAATCATTAAGGTCAAAATAATGTGTTATGTTTATCCTCCCCTACTCTAGCTGGCTACCCTCCTGCTTCCTTTCTCCAACTGGAGGGGAAGGTGAGAGGCTGTTTTGCATTGTCTGGCAGGGGACGTTTGTCTCATGGGAGAGAAAATGCCTTCCTACAGACTACAAAAAAACTCTTGGCAGACAGGATACACAGAACACTCGTGTAAACTTCATTTTGATGTAATTAAGTGAGACTCGTGAGGCACATCACTTCATGTGTTACTAAGTTTGCTCTGGCATACTCCAGGAGCTAAGACCATCTGGGGCCAGAAAGCAAGGAAAACAGTGAAGATTGCAGACTTCCAAGCACAAAACCACCTGGTAAGCTTTAGATGCCTCAATAAAATTGTCATATATAGAGGCACAGTCTGGTTAAGGCCATGTGAATCTTGATGGCGTCAGGATTAGAGAAGCTATCTAACACTCTTAGAAGGACTAATACATTAAGAAGGACTGGAAAGGATGCAGATGCCCCTTACAATCTTAGACAGTTAGTAACAGGTTAATCCAGAAAATATCTCTGACACTTTAGAAATCTTTCAATCCAGTAAAAAAACTTAGATGATTATTACAATGTACCAGAGGAGGGGAACAGGAAAATTACTATCTATAGCTTTAATTGGTTTGAACTTCTATATTATCAATGTAATACAACCAAAGTACTTTTTCATACCTAATCTACAGAAGCCAGATACACTTAAAGTGTAGTTCAGATAGAGCACTTGGGGAAAAAAAAAAAGAAGGACAGAAATGTTCCGTGAGGTTTTATTAAAGACTTTTATGTAGTGCAAGGTTCAACAAGATGTTTGCCACTCCAGCATAGATTTATGCCAACAAAAGCCAACTGGGGTCTTCAATATAAATCAAAACTCCCTGTAGTTAGTTGAGCTTAGAGGATTCAGTATCACGTTCATGTGAATCTAACAGCTGAAAGGATGGAATTTATAACTTATATTTCTCTCCCTATAATTCTTATTGACTTGACAGAGTACCACTCCATCCTAACATATTCTTATTTCCCCAAAGCTTAAATCCTAGTGAGAGCTGCAACAGCATCTCAGTTCAGCAGCCTTCTGATTGCTCCCTCTTCATATAATGATTTCCCTGAGTTCTGTGCTTTCTTGACAGCTCTTTCTCATAACAGGGCTTTCCCTACCTCATTACTCAATAGCCTAGCCTAGCCTATACTCTCCTTGAACACAGAGACTTACCCTTCCCCCACTTCAAGTCTCAGTAGGAGACCTTGACTCATTTTTGTAGTCCCTCCCCAGGAACTATGAGTTTCCCAGGTGCATTTCACAAGAGAGAAAGCAAATGGTTGCTTAGGCAAAAACATCTTTCAGGTGAATGCACACTGAGGCAAGAGACCAGCAGCATGGAGGAGCCAGATTTACCTTTCCCATTGTTTACTTATTCCCAAATCGAATTCCCTTCATAGACTGTATGTTCCTCCAATTCCTCTTGTTATTCACATTGGCCTCTGCCTTCCTATATCCTCTTCTCTCTTAATGTTAGTATTCTTAGGAGAAGCAATTCACCCCAAAGAAATTCCTACGGGAAAGCCCTGATGCAGCTATGAAGTACATAAAGAGCTTGTTTGCTCAGCTTATTGACAAGTAGAAACTTTGCCAAGCTGTAAAGAGTAGGAATGCTACTACTTGATTATGGACAGCTGCTTCACACTGTTACAAAAGTCAGTTTTGCTGAATGTTTGAATTTTGGCTGGTTTGTTCATAACTATTCTGTAGATGTTTGCAAAAACCTCCAAAGCAACAAATGGCATTTACCATCCTTCCCTTCCTATGGGAGTCATCATTACAATATCCTTACAGGTGTTTTCCTTACAGCAGCCTGGTACTCAAAGTGGGCATTGGCAGCTCTGTTGAATCATTCTCATTTTCCTTTTACTCATGCTGTTGTGTCAAGATTGTTCTGCCTTCCCTATCTAGTGCCTTCTCTGGTCTAGTTTTCATTAGTACCAAAAGTCTCCCCATTCAATTCCTATTGAATTGTAGAGGGATTTATTGTCAAATGTGCCTCATTTCCTGTCACTTATGGTGGATCTTCCTAGAAATCGCTGTGGTCAGATCAGCACAGCGACCTTGTTCCTCTATCAAATTTCCTTGTCATTAGAAAAGACTGATGGAGCTCCAACACAGGTATAAATACTTGGGCAATTTCTTAGCTGGTATCACCAAGTAAGTTCATTCACCACTAAATTCTTACAGAAACTGAACCCACAGGAACGCATAAGGATTTCTACTACAAACTGAGAAAACTTCAATCTGCATCTTTCCATCTAAAATCAGTAGAAATATTATTAATTTCTCCAGGTCTCATAGATGGCTTCTGAAAGGCATAAAACTTGGCAGAAGTGCATAAGAGGAGACCACGGAATGGAAAGGAAAGGAGGAAAGAAAGCCCACTCTAAGAGCAGCTGGGGAAAGAGAAACCCATCCGCTGCATCAGGAGGACTGTGCTGGCTGCCTCCAGCCCTCTCCTCAGAGTCCCCACAGGTGCTGGGTCTGCTGGTGACCTGATGGCACAGGTGATGAATCACACACTGCAGCCAGCAATGGCCAGTGATCTCCAGGTGGGAGCCGTGGCCAAGGCAGGGGTCCTTTGGCAGCCACAGGAGTGTGGTGCATATGCACCTGGCAAAAGGAGATGGATGAAATATATCTCACCGGTGGTGTGAGGTATGCTGTATTCCCATGAGTAGACTGTGCCACTGTGTTAAAACCCAGGTTGAATACAATGCTTCTCTTCAACAGGTTTATGAAGCACATTAGGAAGAAGGTCAGTGCTATTCCTCGTATTTCAGACAGAAAAAAAATGGAGTGCAGGTGAATGAAATTACTAAGATCACCCAGGAAATGTCTGGCAAGGACAGGAACTGAACCAAGTTCTAGCCTAGTGCCTACATATGGCTTTGTTTCAGGATTATCCATTCTGGCCTGTCATGTGTAAGAACAGATATTTTACAAGCAACCTTTCCTAACAAGACTTTTTTTCTATTATTATTCCACTTAAAATAAATCTGCCATTAAAGCAAAAGTGAATTCGCAGGCATAAAACTCCATTTAAATAACATTATATTGACAGAACCTGACACAAAGCCTGGAAATTCAGAGTTATGGTTGGCAGTCCCTGCTGAACTCGAGTCACTGTGCCTTTTATTTTCCACATGAGCATTAGTGTCAGCCTTAAGTATGGATTTCCTGACTTTTTCAGCCCGTGTCACAACCTTCACTTTATTTAAACACAGAATTTTTCCTGCAAATATCTACTGAATAGGTCACCAGAATTACAGGATCATTTTGCTGCCTCTGAAGTAAGATCTGGCAAATAAAGTAGGAAACAATACAAACCTTGTCTTTATGAAAAAGAAAAAAAGATTGGCTGTGGGTTTCCTCAAAAAAGAAAAAAAGAAATCTTTTTTCTTTTTTTGTCTCTTTCTGTCCAGGACTGGAAGGAGAAATTGAAAAACACACAAATGGTCTGCTCTCATGGCCTTGTTCTGGTTTTCTGAAGGCGGGGGGTGCAGACAGTTCAGTTACTGCCATATATCTGAGCAAATGCTTTTCATCAGACAAACCCCCTTGGAAGAGCTGTCAGGGCTTCCATCAATGTGTTGAACTTTTGGCCACGATGAACCAGACAGGCAATTACACTTCCCGGTGCACACAAAAAAAGGAGATGCCAAGCCAATACGAGCTGTGGAATAACTAGTACAGGGGAGGAACAGATGCACTTTACTGTCAACATGTCATGCTCTCACCGCTAGTTGACAGACACGTCCTGATATACAGCATCATGTGCACTTGGCATGTGCTCAGGTGATATGCTGGGCTCATAAGCAGTTTGATGCAAGGAGACCTATCTTATGAGATCAGGACTCAACATACATGGACATACACACTGTCATGTATGCCTGATGAAGATGGGCCGAAGGATGGCAAGGACAAGAGCAACAAGGAGCATACTGCCTCAGGAGCAAAATTAGTTTTCCAGACCCATCTCTGAGGGACCTGGGAAAGAAGTTGATGGGCAGTCAGGCCACAGGTCATCTATATGGTCCTGCAAAGTCAGATATGGATACACCAGATAGAAATCATCTATTCACCAGCCTTATGATGTACCACTAATGTATCGGTAGTGCTTTCTCTCTGAAATTCTCTCATTCTAAGTTCTTTAATTTTGACATGTGCTGTATATTAAACCAATTAAAAGTACAGATGTACTGGGACTGCTCAGCTGCATCTGTATGGGACTGAAGACATCAAGAGCTGATTATAGCTTCACTGATCCCTAGGCAAACCTGTCCCACAACCCAGGAAATTCAGGGATAAGCTTCTTCAGCAGACACTGACCCAGCACAAAAGCTTCTCTCCCTGTGCCAGCCAATATGCTGGTCCAAGGAGCTGGAGGGGATGAAGAAAAAGCTCCAAGCAGTGTTCAAGTACCCTCCTTCGCTGGTGGCTCCCCTGGGACTCTAACATAGGTGTGTGCAGGGTTTGGGTGCTTGTACCTTCAGCAAGTATATGTACAAGCAGAGCTTTTATAGATTGCATTTGTACAGACTGACACAAATAAATAACAATTCCTCATGGCAACTCTTTACCACATTTGCTTAGATTCTGTTGTTACTGACAGACATCAGGGCTTATTTCCCTCTGTATTAAGACCATGTCTAACTAAAAGTTCTTGTTCTGAGACTGCAAATTGCAGTTTTAAGGTGTTATTTCAGCTTACCAGAATGTTTCTGGTTGACTAATTCCCAGATTCTCAAAGACATGGCTCTAGGATGTAACTCAGTGGCAGAAAACTGGGAAGATTATATCTTTATTTGTCTCAAACATAGCCTGGTATTTTAAAACAAAATACTAGATAAAGACCATTTCTATCACTTATGCAATCTCTAATGTCTGCATGAGAAACTACAGGAGAGGGTCCATTCATATAATCCTCTTTAAGATAGAAAATCAGACAAGTCCTTATCACATATTTTACATAGAAGATCACTATATACTCTAGCTCATCTAAGGCTTGGTAACAAAGCTGCGATGTTGAGATCAAAGTAGCGTTCAAAAAAATAATTTTTTTTTAAGAGGAATCTGTAGATTACGCAGTCTTTGCTGGGTATGCATAAACAACCAGTTTCATGCAAACTAATCATTTAGTAGTCTTGAAACAACGATACATTCTGATAAAGCTCATCTGGGACAACTTGTCAGTACAGCAGAAAGCTAAACTAACACGTCCTTAGGCCCGACCAGTGAAAGGTCTATTCTCAGTTTATGATCACATTCTGACTTACAAAAAGAGTTAAAGAAAAAGGGACATTGTAAAGACAAAAGAGAAAAACACTCCCCAGACTAAGGACAACACAGACTTGGGCTAATGCATGTCTGCAGCACATCCCAGCATGCTGATCTGTAGATTTATTCATATGACCCAGAAGGTAAAGGCCAACACTTTACATCTCAGTTGTTCTGGTGCGAGAGATGTGCAAGCCTGTGGGGATTTTAGCTTACCCTGGGGTTTGCAGCCACTTCTGTTTCCTCAGACAGAAATGCGTAGCACAGAGCTAGCCCAGTACTGCTGGCAACTGTGAGAAGTTCAACGGAATGAGCAGCCATAGCTATGCATGTATCATGGCATAGCTATAGCGTAGTGAATGTGTGTAGCACATTTCTGCAAGATCTCAAGACTTTATTCGCTCTAGACCAAGCTAGGGATCTCAATGACTACTCTCATCTATTCAGTGAGAAAGCAGGCTTCTGATTTCTTCTGTTGGGGTGGCCTCTTTTCTGGGATGGTTAATATAGGATTAAACAGTATCAACTTCCCATGTCTGCTAGTGCTTAAGCACAACTACATACAGTCTTTTTTTCTGCTACATTGTTCTTTTCTTTTTTATAAACAATTTAAAAGGGGTAAGATAGGGTTAGTTTTCAGGATTGCTTTTGCAGTATGAATATACTATTGACAGAATCAAGCAGCATGCTAAATTCCTTGTGCCAAAGTCTCAAAGATGGAGCAAGCAAGCAGAGGAACAAAAAGTGAAAGCCCATATCTTTTTCTCACTAAGAAGCAAGCACAATGGCAGCTCATGCTTGAACACAGCAGGAACAAGTAAAGAGACAGTGGCAAGAGCAAGCTTCCTCTCTCTGAAACACTGCCTTAAAAAGTCCTATTTGGAATCTGTAAGGGCTGGGAAACTGCTGGCTGTGACGTTGCTAACACCTGTCAGTCAAACTCAAAGCACCAGTGCTGACTGGGTGCACCCTCAGTCCGAGCTCCAGCTGCCCCACTGGCACCCACACAGTCCTCAGTTCTCCTCCCACATCAGGACACCCGGGGGTACCCAGCAAGGAAGGCCCCAAGACACAGGTTCTTGATAGCAAAAAGTGGCAGAAGGTTTTTAACCCGCAGAACAGTCTTTTCCTCAATACATAGCATTGCGAAATCCAGTTTCATGCTTCTGTGATTACTAACCCACATGCAGTGCTTGTTCCTAAAATTACATTGGAAAGGCTTGAGAACACGATGCATAAACATGCATGTTACAACATAGAGGCTGTTCCCAAAAAGGTAAAAAAAAAGAAAATAAAAATCTATTTTTCCTCAAATCCAGAAACTTTGACATCACATGTATGCATAAGAGATTAAGCAAAATGCCAAAAGTAACAGTTTCAATTGGATTTCATTACTCTGTGATGAGGTTGTCCTCTGTTATTTTTGGTACAGCCCTTAATGAGCAGAGCATGCCAGTCTAATAAGAATTAGCTTTAAGTCTTTCTTCAATTTAGAGGAAAATTATTTAGAAAAAAATCACAATTCATTCTGAAGAAGGAGTGACCTAAAAGACTCATTACAGAGCAGAACTTTCTTCACATTCATGTGGATAAGAAAGTTGCTTTGATGACCTCCTTTACATATCTTTTTTTTTTTCCTTTTTCTTTCTTTCCACTAGATTTCAGCAAAGCATGAACTGTTCTTTTAATGGTCTGGAACTAGAGGTTTCAGAGGGTGGAGGTGAAGAAAATCAGTGAGAGGAAAAATAATTTCACACTTAATACCTGATAGGGTGGGTCATTTTTGCAGAATGGAATATGGCAGGTTCTTTTAACTGAGTAAAATGCATTTGTCCCATGTTCCTTACACCTCATTCAGATGTGAATGTCTTCTTTCTTCACTTATGCTGGAGAAAGATGTCTTCACTTTGGAAAAGACTACGTTAGACAAGTAAGAAGTTTCTCTGAGCATGAAGTTGCTTAATGAAAATGGCATATTTCATAACAGAAATGAAAACTCAAAAAGACTTCTCCATGTTTCTGCAAGAATTCTTTGTCTTAAATGAGTGCCACATGTCAGGGCTTCTCATGGAGAAAGGACAATTTTTCTTTCTGAATCTCACATATGGTATACAGTCTGGAGATGGAGATAAAAATGCAACCAAGCTATGCACAGTTTCATTATGTGGGCTCCTAGGATACTAATGGTGCCTGTTTATCAGAAAAAGCAAATTCATTTTTTTTAACAGAAAATACTCAGTTTGCACCCACTAGGCCCTTCTTTCCCAGTGAGATTATTAGTGATGAGGTAGAATGCAATCTCATTAAAGCTTGATCAATTTTCCACTTCAGATGCTTTTCCACATTCCTGCAAGTGATAGACATTGTAAGACTTGAAGATCCATAAAGAATTTGCTTTTACACATCAGGAATATTGTCATTCTCAAGGTCTTCATTCTCAAGAAGGTCTTTTGATGTGTGAATGCAGGGATGCTACTCTGTAACTGGAGGCTTTGGATGTAGGACCTCAAGCGTAGAAGATGGCAGGATTAGGTCTCAAGTGTCCCTGTATACTTCCTTAAATAGCTTCTTCACAGAGTCCTGAAGATTCTTGATGGGCCTAAAACACAAGAAGGTAGTAAAGGGGAAAAAATGTTCTCTTTTTAACCAGTGTTTGAGAAGCAACGCTATATAACTATGATCATATTGCCTTAAAATCCTCACAAAAAATGACACTAACATATATTTTTCTATAATAATATTCATTTTGATATTCCTTCAGTGCTAACCATACAAAACAAAACCACGATTACCTGCTCTTTAATAAATTACTTTTTTCTACTTATCCTGCCTTTCAGTCTTCTAGGAATAGCCTGGTATATACTTGGGCGTCTGTTATAAATTGAGATTAATAAAGCTTATATTTTAAAAGACCTAAATAAAGTCCAGAACAAATTAAACCAGAAGGAGCGCAACAACAAAAAAAAAAACTATTAATATTGCCTCACCAGGGACCTCTTAAAGGCACACAGCTTTGGTGTATTCCAAGTTTCATCTTGCACAGTACCTTGAACAGGATGTGGGTTGAGAAGGCTTCACAATGCGTCTGGTTCTCAGTAAATCAGTCATTAACTTTAGGGTTAGTTTTCACTGAAATTTTCAAATAATCATTGTTCCCTATTTGATTTCTAGAGCATTTTATTCCCCTATTAGATGTGTATTTTAGGGGACACAATGACACATACTGGGTTTTGTTTGATCTACCTCTACAGATTTGGTTAGAAAGTTTAATTATTCTAATAACCCTCACAATTAGGAAATGTTTCTGCGCAGTTCTTATACCCTCATAGACCACCCAAAATAACTCCCTTTACCATGGAAATGTAATATTACTTTTAATTTGTTACTTTGGCAGTCAAAGAATAAAGTAGAGTGTATAATACATCCCTGGGATGAGCAAAAGGAGAAGAGAAGGAGTAATTCAGCCATGTTCATTAATCATTTATTAACATTTAGGGCACTTCACTGAATTTAAGATGAAGAACAATTACATGAATCAAAAATGCTGAGCTAGTTAACTGCTTAGTTTGCATTTTCAAAAAGCTGTATATATTTATTAAAATTTAATTAAATTTCAAAACAACAAAAGATAGAAAATAACTTTTGAATATGAGTAATCATCCATAAATAGCAATAATCATGTAAAGGAAGCAAACGGAAATATGTCCATATCGTATAGTTAATTTACTAACTCAGCAAAAAAGTATCCCATGAGTAAACAGAGCAGTGTTAAGTCAGCTGGCTATTTACGGTTAGGTATCTGGGGCTAAATCCACAAATGGATGTAAGTATGGCAACTCTTTGCCATAGCTAAATTTTGGGATCAATATTAAATCCACTGCCTTACATCCCTCCCACCATGAGCAGGAAAATAGAAAGTATGGAGTAAGGCAAGCAACAGGGGCACCCACGGGGACAACCTGGGTTAAGGAAGGAGGGAACATGTCTGAGATCCTGTCTGTCTGCTGGACCTATAAGCACTGAATTAGGCACCTGTGGGAAATTGTTTTTGCACTGGGCACCAATGGTTTCTTCCCGTGTATGCATGACAGGCTTATGGTTTCTTTAGAATCGCAGCTGGAATAAGCATCAGCACAGCCCTTCTTATATACACAGACCTGAGCAGCAGACCCTTTTTCTTCTAGCTTGGAGCATGATGTTCTTCATGCACAACAGACAATGCATCACAGAAAATACACAAAGGTGGGTGAGAATGAAAAAGCAAGAGAATGTATTACTTGTGTCTTAACAGCAAGGGCACTCTTTCTGGGAGAGGAAAGACATGGATGATGGCCGGGCAAGCTTATGTAACACAAATTTATATCCTACTAGGTTTTCACACACAGAAGAATACATACCTACGTTTTATTAAACTTCATCTCCCCCCTGGAGGCTCTTCTCAGTTCTTTTGAACTATAGGGAGTTTTCCACCCTCTGATATCTCATGCTTTTAGTAACATTCCCTCAGCCTCTCTGGACCTATCTCTCCTTCTCACTATCGTTGCTGTTTGAATGAGACAGAGAAGTCCCCCACCTCAGGTGATGCCCTTCTTTGTTTCTCTCACGTCCTCCTTGCCTGAAGCGGGGCATCCAGCTCAGTCACTCCCCAGCTTACCTCTGCACAGCACCATATCTAACAACTAAGGACCAACTGTGAGCTGTTAGAAGCACACAGTATATATTGAATTCCTTTGCTTGTTAGGGTCAAACTTTTATCCAAATACCACATTCAGCAAGAAAACTATTCTTGGAAATTGCTCTTTACATGAAACAAAAGACCCTGTTCTGCCATGCTTTCTTCTTTCTACAAAAAAAATTAAAAATTATAGCATGATAGGAAATAGACTGGAAGAAATGTCAAAAGATTATTTGAAGAGGTACCAAAAAGCCCTAAAACTTCTCTCCTCAACTCAAGCTGGAATCAACTTCATTTGAGCTAATCCTGATAGGATGTATATGCAACATATTCTTAAACATCTCCAGTACAGCAATCCTTCAGCCTTCCTCAATATTATACTTAAGATCTCAGTTATCTTTACAACCAGCAAGTTATTCTGGATGCATTACTTAAATCACATTGGAGCACAGTTTATTCTTTTCCCTTTTATTGATACCTTTTGTATGTTTAAATACTGTTATTGTACTCCTCAGTCTCATTTTCCAGATAAACAAACTCAGTTTTTCTAGTCTTTACCATATCTCAGATTTCCTAGCCTCATCTGGATCCTCCTCAAGAGTTTTATGTCTTTCTTGGCATACAGTACCTGAAATGGTCACAACTCTCCAGCTAAATCCTTGAGAGAGAAAAGATGGAGTGGGAGAATTATTTCAAATAGGTGAAAAACAAATCTGACTCATTTCAGAGAAGTATGGATCTTGGTGAGTGAGATTACAAAACCTCTTAGTATTTGCTCAACTACAGGTGTGTTTTTTTCTACAATGTAGACAACTTAGTACTCTTTGAAAAGCAGAGCCTTCAAACGCATGTTAGCAGCATTGTGTAGAATCAAACTGTCATTTGCAATGAATATCCCTGAGGAAAGGGTGGCCAAAGGCTGATGTCAGCTCTTATATCTGATGCTATTAATCATTAAGTGTGCTTCTATAATTTTTAGCTGGAGGATGAATTTCAGTCTTGATCTTGCAAAAGACTATATACCACTTAAGCCATATTTCTCTGTAGCATTATGGGGAGCCCTTTGCAATGGCATTACTTTCTGTTATGTCAAAATCCAGATTACTTTACAAAGGTGGAATGGAAGACAGAAGACATTTCTGGGGTTCCCAGAAGCTATACATTTTTTTTTGCTTTAAATATCATTTTAACCAAAAATAGCTCTCATAGGAAAAAATCATTCTCTCTTTGTCTAACACTTTCCAAAATGGAATAAAACCTTTAAATGAGCTAGAAGTTTTTATACCATGGTATTCTACAAGGTTTTAAATTATAGGTTCCTGATTCTTCCATCCCTAAACAGTAAGCCAAATATAATAATGTAGGGAATATAATGCCAGTTTGGCAGGTTTGGAAATAATGTTGTTGTGTTTCTTAATACAGAGCACTTTCACATGCTGCCTTCTGTGTGACTTTCAAGAATGGTGATGTGGCAATGTATAGTTGGCAAGGTACACTCCATGACAACAGTTAATTAGTAAATAAATGATCCCAGGCCCATTTCCACTGAGTTCCAGTTGTAATAGCACAGTATGCAGGTTTAAACTCCAAGCTGACTAATTCTAAGTTATAAATGAAATGTTGCATTTCTTTCATGTATCCTCTAATTTCTTCCCTTGACAAGCAATAGATCCAGCATCCAGATATAGTTCTGGTCTATGGCACAGTGATTCAAGGCAGCCTTCCAATATCTGAAGGAGGCCTAAAAGGATCTTAGACAGGGACTCTTGATCAAGGATTGTAGCAATAGGACAAGGGGCAATGGGTTTAAACTTAAACAGGAAAAGATCAGAATAGATATAAGGAAGAAGTTTTTTTACTGTGAGGGTGGTGAGGCACTGGAATGGGTTGCCCTGAGAAATGGTAAATGGTCCATTCCTGGGAGTGCTCAAGGTCAGGCTGAACAGAGTCTTGAGCTACAAGCTTGGTGACAGCCAGCATGGCTTCACTGAGGGGAAATCCTGCCTGACCAATCTGGCGGCCTTCTATGATGGGGCTACAGAACTGACGTACAAGGGTAGAGCAGTTGAGGCCATCTACCTGGACTTTTCAAAGCATTTGGCACTGTCCCACACAATATTTGATAGGTGGACCACTCAGCAGATAAAGAACTGGCTGGATGGCTGCACGCAAAAGAGTTGTGCTCAATGGCTCAATGTCCAGCTGGAGACGAGTGGTGTCCCTCAGGGATCGGTGTCAACATCTTTGTCAGTGACATGGGCAGTGGGATTGAGTGCGTCCTCATCAAGTTTGCCAATGACACCAAGCTGTGTGGTTCAGTTGATACGTTGGAGGGAAGGAATGCCATCCGGAGGGACCTTGACATGCTTGAAAGGTGGGCTGATGCCAACCTGATGAAGTTTAACCATGCCAAGTGCAAAGTCCTACACCTGGGTCAAAGCAATCCCAGGCACAGCTGCAGGCTGGGCAGAGAAGAGATTCAGAGCAGCCCTGAGGAGAAGGACTTGGGAGTGTTGGTTGATGACAAAATGAACATGAGCCAGCTTCAGTGAGTACTTGCAGCCGAGAAACCCAAACTTAACATGAGCTGCATCAAAAGGGGCGTGACCAGCAGGTCACGGGGGGTGATCCTGCCCCTCTACTCTGCTCTCATGAGACCTCACTTGGAATATTGTGTGCAGTTCTGGTGTCCTCAA
>JASSUY010017935.1:0-39948 GCA_032466535.1 Forpus xanthops
CTATAAACACTGGTGTTATCAGCACTGTTCCTAAGCTGAAAATCCATAACACAGTGCTACACCAGCTACTGCTTAAATTAAAATGACTGCTGCTGCTGAACCCATGACACAGGCAATCAGATCTTAGAGTGTTCAGGTCTCCAGAGGTGAGTGAACTTGAATGGCCTGCAATCATGCACACAAAGGAGAAGATTGTGATGCTCACCTGATGGCATTAAGGGAAAGACACACTACCTATGTTCTTTCATCATTATCTCATGCGCCTTTCAGGATATTCCTGCCTCAGAAGTAATTTATCTCTGAGATTTCTAAAGTAATCCTAACTATGCTGACACATTCATATCCATTTATAATCTCTTCTACAAACTGTGCATAATCTTCCAGCTTCTTAAGAAGCTGCCATG
Organism: Forpus xanthops; assembly: GCA_032466535.1. Classification (NCBI taxonomy): domain Eukaryota; kingdom Metazoa; phylum Chordata; class Aves; order Psittaciformes; family Psittacidae; genus Forpus; species Forpus xanthops. The sequence goes on from JASSUY010017935.1 coordinate 405, forward strand.
ATTCTTGTCAGCTGGGTTCACTTCCCCATGCCATCTTCTCAGCCACAATAAATGTAACATAGTGTCATTTCACTGGCAGTTGAATTATCTTGTTTCTCCATGACCAAGAAGAGTCAAAAGCATTAAAACAGCTTAAAATGATTGTAACTGTTTAATTTATAGTAATTATATCATGTCTACACCTCCTACTGCTGTTTTTATGCAAGGATATTTCAAGATCTAAGCAACAACTCACAGGCTTTTCTGCGTGAACAGCTGGAGATGGCTCCTTAGTTTCTCAAAGAAATGAAAAGTACATTTGCTACCTCTAGCAATAAATGGCTGGGGCTAACACTGGTGATTGCTTCACTATAAGAGTTTTCAAAACACATGAACAGGGAATTCTGTTTCTAAGACCTGTGAGGCTAAAAATGATCAGGCGAGATGAATGTACTTCACACAACTCTTATAAGCTATGCTGGGAAACCTACATGCAATGGTAATACAAGGAATATTCCTGCTAAAATTTTAACAAAAAAAAATATTTAAAAAAAAATAAAGCAGAGTTCTAGAGGGCTGGAGAACTGCTAGTAAACTGCTGGTAAATTGGTTTTGAAAAGGCATCTGTAATCAGCATAACATCTGATGTATTTTGTTCTGATAATGTAGAATAACAGTATTTGTTAGCAAGGCTGTCAAGAGGTGTGCCAATACTCAACCAAGATATATCCACTCCACCAATATAACTTTTAACCATACCAGTGAAAGAATCAAAATCAGAGGAAGCTGAGAGTAACAGCACCAATAAATTGTATTTTTACTCCTAGATGTGAAAGTTGAAAAATGGTGCTAAAAAACTGTTAAGTCAGCAGTAAGAATACTGCTTTATGTATTTATTAACTGTTGTGTTCGCAAAAAGAATGCTGCTTTATTTATTTATTTCATACTTACATCTTGTTTTTTGGTACCAGGAGACTGTATTCAACTTAAGCTCAAAAAAACAAACCTTGTGCATTCTTACAGGTAGAATATCTAGCTCTCTTCTTTCCTTACATCACTGTAGTTCCATCATCATCCACGGAACTGTACAGCTGTTAGCAAAACTGTATATTTGTAGAGGTAGTCACACAGCTAACTTGGAGCATCCTCCTTCTGATAACTAAGTTGGTGTCATGGTTTAAGGCCCTCAAGCAGTTCTCTCACTCACTCCCCCCACTTTCTTCCCCCAGACCCGGGGAGGTGGGGAGGAGAATCGAAAGAATGCAACCCTCACAGGTTGAGATAAGAACAGTTTAGTAACTAAGGTATAACACAAATCACTACTGCTACCACCAATAATAATACAAGAGAAATACAAGAAAAGAGAACACAATTGCTCACCACCCATACCCAGCCCCACCAAGCAGTGCTCCTCCACCCTTCCTGGTCTCTGTCCTCTATTTTTACATCCTGGGCATAACGTACTGTGGTATGGGATACCTCTTTGGGCAGTTTGGGTCAGGTGTCCTGTCTCTGCTTTCTCTCGGCTTCCCCTCCTCCCTGCAGAGCACAAGACTGAGAAAGTCCTCGGTCAGACCAAAACATTACCAAGCAGTTACTGAAAAAACTGTTGTTATCAGCGCTGCTCCCAAGCTCAAAATCAATCAGTGCTGCACCAGCTACCAAGAAGGAGAAAAATGACTGTTACTGCGGAACCCATGACAGTTGGGAAGCCAGACTTTCTCTCTACTTAACAGAGAGAGAAAGAGAAGACTGTCCAGAAGGAAGTTCAGCCTCCTCGAATTTTCTTTTTATAAGAAACAAGACATCAAAGAGAAGTAAAGCAGAAAAGGGCATTCTTGTAGCACCATTATGGTTGTCAGATCAATCCAGGGTGCACAAAATATTAGAGTACTTTGTTGGATTCAGTTATGAAGTAGCCTCACTAGATTGTTCATAGGCTTCCTCTCTAAAATGTCCAGTCAAGTATCTGCCTCCTAGTATCGTTTTTCCTGACAGAAACTTAACTATGAATATTATCTAAAGATTTACAGTAGGCTTGTGTCCTACTATTTATCTTTTTTTCATGGCACTGAATGAAATTTTCCAGTATCATTAAAATAAATAGTTATTTCCATACTTCTCATAATCAAAATAATTTATGCACAGGACTCATAATTTATTTCGCATCCTATGGGCACTTGTTCAGACTATGCAGAAAATACACCAGACAACAGTTCTGCACCTACTTCATTCATTAGTGTCTTACAGACATTCTGAACAGGTGTTGTGTTCAGCAGATGCGCTATGTAAATTAGTTTACAAGAATTTTAATTCTATTCATCACTGACATATCTGCTAATGCATGCATTCTCAACTTATTTACCATTATCCACTGTAATTTACCTCAGTACTGGGTTTAGCATAGATTTTACCCCTGCTACACATCAATATTGCATTCAGGTTGCACTCTACCAACTCTCCAGACTCATTGCAGTGGTAAGCATGAGCCAGTTCCTAGACTGACAGCTGCTTGTCTAAAGCAATCTAAAATAAGCCTCAGCTAAAAAACCCTCTAGAATATCCACACTCTAGCTACGTAATCTCTACTTTGCAGTTGATGTTGATTTGTCAAGATTAAGTGCAGAGGGTACCCTGTTCTTCAACTGGCTGTGACCCACAAAATATATCCCAGCTTTAAAATATAAGATTAAAAAGGTATCACACTGTCAAGTCATACTAAGACTTCTACTTTTGGAGAGAGCTTCAAAGGCATTAGATGGCTTTCCTTAGTGGAGATGACAATAAAAATGTTAAAAATCGTAGGAAAGTTATACTTTCTATTTCTATCTATTTCAGCTGCTGAAATATTAAAAAAAAAAAAAAAAACAGTGTATAAGTTCTCTTGAGGTTTTATTTCCAAGGATGCCAAGGAATCTATCTTGGGGAACTGCATTCAGCACCTGTAAAGGCAGCTGCTAACTTACAGGACTGTGTGACAGCAGAGCCCTAGGCAGAGATGCAAGTATCTTTCATTTTCAGAACATTTAGCTTATTCAGAAGTCTCCCCCATGTCCCCACATCCTCACAGTTTAATCAGTTTATCAAACACATCCATGCAGCTTAAAGCCAATTGCTTTTCCTTCCCAGTCACCTCAGCAGCAACCATAAGGTTTCAGTTTTCTATGAAGCCCCTGGGGTATCCATGGTACACTTTGCATGGCTGTCATTCCAACTCCAGTTCTGTCAACAGCACCATCATGCTGGGAGTGCTATTTATGGAGCTTCCTGAATTGTTTATGGGGACGCACACCTCTGTTTTGGCAGCAGGGATACACCCTGAAAATTAGCACTATCGCAGCTGTCTTTATCCATTCAGTATATAATTTGCACAGGTGTTTTTCTTTGAAACAATTTGCCTGCAACATCCACAGCCTATTTGGATGTATTAGCAAAAAAAAAATAATGCTTTTCAACATTCATGATTTTGAAAGGGAGATTGTCTTCTCTTACAGTTTTGGGGGTTATTGGTTATTTTTCCAATCTCAAAGCTATGTTCAAGAAGAAAAAGAAAGCATTTATTTTATGTAAAGACTGTTTCCATGCTCTTTCCCTACCAATACAATAACCTTCATTGATAGAAACATCTACAAGTTGTACAGGGTTACAGAGTGATGGCTAAAGGGCACCTAAATCTCGCTGTCCTTAGTAATCTTTATATCTACAAAAGTACACAGTCTTCAAACTCTATCTGAAAAGCATCTAATTGTAGAAATCTGTCCATGAGCAAAAATACCCTTGTGCGGACATCTAGACTCCTAGCAATCCATTTAATGGCATAAATAGTGGTTCCTATTGTCCTTTTCACAGACATATCCAGTGCGTCCAGAAGAAAGTATCAAAGTCTACATAGGACACTACAGCATTTGTAAGGAGAAAGTTGAAGTTGCAAGTGGAATCTACAGCATCTCACATGCCTCTTGGCACCTCAGATTGAACAAGTAAATCAAGTCATAAGATCATTGCTTTAGGTTATCAACAACGTTGGCATCCACATTTGAGTGGTCAACTGAGTGAAAGATGCACTTTTATTATAAAAGTCTTCTGACTTTTCTTAGGCATCTACTATAAGGTGAGATCAGTCATACCCTAGAAATACCCATTTTTTTTCACGATTACTTAAGACAGATTAAGAGGCCTAGTTAGATATGATACTGACATTGTAAAGTTCTAAATTAAGTGAAATCATCTGTTACTTGTTTATTCATAATTCAGAGAAAAGCAGAGAAATGACAAAGTTCCATCTATGCTCTGGGAGGTAACTGGTATGTCAGGATTGCAGAGGAAAAGACAAAAAGCAAATATATCAGCTCTCCTTCCTTCCTATGTTCTAAGTGTCATTTTTAAAACATCCAGATTTTCTTTCTATTTTCAGTATAACTTCTGTGGTAACTTCCGATCTGTAGATCATTAAATAATTATTCATTTTGTTGTTGAGTACTAATTATTGTTGAATTTCGTTACATTCTTTTTGGCCAAAATCTACAGTTAGTCCAGGTCCTCTGAAAGGCAGTGCAATCACCTGCTCTATCACCCACTCTTCCCACTTTTGCATCATTTGCAAGCTTTATGAGAGTATACTTTGTCCCACCATCTAGGTTATTAATGAAGATACTAAACAGTGTTGGCATCAGAATCTAGCCTTGCAGTACATAGCTAGTGACTAGACTCCAGGTGGACTTTGTACAGCTGACCATAACATTTTAAACTCAGCAGATCAGTCACTTTTCAGGCCAAATCACTGCACATTTAATTAGTCTGGTTTTCATCAGCTTGTCAATGATGATGTGGTGGGAGAAAGTGTTGAAAGCCTTGCTAAAGTCAAGACAAGGCATAACAGCTGCTCTCCACTCAGCCACCCAGATAGTCTTCTCATCACAGAAAGCTGTCAGGTTGCTCAGGAATGGTTTCATCTTCATAAATACATGCTGACTACTCCCAAACAACTTTTTACTGTCCATGATTTTAGAAATCCCTACAGTTTCCTGAGAAGAGGAAGCAGAGAGGAAGGTGCTGATGTCTTCTCCATGGTTTCCAGTGCTAAGGCACATGTAAATGGTTAAAAGCAAAGCCAGGAGAGGTTCAGAGTTGGGATTAGGAATCATTCTTTTCCTGAGAGGGTGGGCAAACACTGGAACAGGCTTCCTAGAGAGGTGGTTGATGCCCAAAGCCTGTCAAAGTTTGAGAGGCATTTGGACAGTGACTTTAACAACACGTTTTTACTTGGTGTCCTACTGGTTTTAGCTGAGATAGAATTAATTTTCTTCCTAGTAGGTAGCACAGAGCTGGGTTTTGGCTTTAGCCTGGGAATAATGCTGGTAACATTGTTATTAAACATTAAAACATTAAAGTTTTAGTCGTTGCTGAGTAGCACTTGAACTGGTCAAGAACTTTTCAGTCTCAGGCTCTGCCAGATAGGAGAGGCAGAGGAAGCTAGGAGGGAACAGAGACGGAACATCTGACCCAAATTAGCCAAAGGGGTAGTCCATACCACAGAATGTCATGCCCACTATAGAGATCATGGGCAGTTACTTGGAAGGGCCTAATTGCTGCTCAGAATCAGGCCAAGTATTTGTTAGAGGGTGGTGAACAATTGTGTTGTGCATCACTTGGGTTTACTTTTTCCCTTTCTCCTTTTATATTCTCTCCCCTTGTTATTTCCCTCATTATTAGTAGTAGTAGCAGTAGTAATTTTGTATTATACTTAAGTTACTGGACTGTTCTTGTCTTGCCCCATGGAGTTTGCATTCTTTCTGTTCTCCTTCCCATCCCACTCAGAGGGGGAAAACGAGGGGTGAGTGAAAGGCTGTGGTGCTGAATTACTGGCTGGGTCTAAACCATGAGACTTAGTAAGCCCTGAATTAGTCAAGTAGTTGAATTAGATGATTCTTGTAGATCCCTTCCAACTGAAACATTCTATGCTAAGCTATGCTATGCTACGCTATGCTAAATAATTTCCTGAATTATTTGCTCTATTACTTTCCCAGGGATCTAGGTGAGACTGACCAGCCTAGAGTTCCCTGGAGAATCCTTTTTGTCTTTCTTGAAGATAAAAGTGACATTTACTTTCTTCTAGTCTTTCACTGAATTTTCAAGAATTCAATCTAAAATGGTGGGTTTATCTGTAGTGACTAAAACACCAGCATGTGTTGAAAGAGAAATCCCTGGAACAGAGATGGAGTGGAGAGGGACGTCAATGAAGTCTCAAGCCATCTGCAGCAATTGTATGTCAGTGTCCCATTGCTATTACTGTTCATCATAAAACATATGGTTCTAGAAAGTCAGGGCAGGTAGAGCAAAGTGCAACAGAAAAAGTCTGTGAGGTTAATCCATGAAGTCAAAGACTGGGATGTCACCCAGTTCTGCTAATTACCAACCCTGTTAAAATGCATAACTAAGACTAGATGCAAATGCAAAACAAATGGAGGCCTAGTTTTAGTAGTGTTTTTAACTGAAAGGAAACAATATATTTCTGAAGAGCAGTTCTGAAACAGAGCCCGTGACTGTCACTGGTGCTTTCACAGACAAATCTCACTGAACCACTAAAAGGGATGTAAACAATGACATCCTCTCTTTCACACTGTTTATTCTCTCTGCTCTCTTCACCCCAGTTGCCCAGTAGAAAATTTAGTCCCTGAATGAATAGCACATTCCTACATTCATGAAAACATTAATTTGCAGCCCAAGTGCACCTTTAATTATTTCAATTAACTAATAAGTTTCTGCTACTAGTACAGTGATGACAATTTGGAGTGACAAAATACCCTGTTAAAGTATTTCTTGGCACAGAAAGCAATTCCAGAAGAACAAGGAATCTCCCTCTGGGAACGTTAAACTACAAATTGTACATACTCTTGGGTTTATCACCGTAAACAACCCTCTCACTTTTCACCAGCCATGCAGAGATTTAAGCACTTTAATCTAACCAAAATATTATGACTTTCAAATCTGCTGTATATCTGTTTTTCCTCCTGATATCCAGTGCTAATCTTCTGAAAACGAGACTTTTTTATACTAAGTTCTTTAAATCAGAAAGCAGAAGTGGGATGTATCTCCTCAGACATCAGTAGGGTAGATGTAGTTGACCATTCATAGTCACCTAGTAACATGTGGAGGGTCCTAGGGTATTGAAGACTTCCATATGGGGCTGGCTAAAATGTCACAGAAGCTAGAGAAGATCTGTGCCCTATTAGACTGATAGTTGAAGGCAAAGAAGGATACATTTGTGCCTTTTCAATGTCAGAGAGTCTTCAGTCCTAGTTCTGCTCCAGTTGTTCAAATAATTAAAATCATGTTGATTGTTAATGTTTTTCTCCAGTTTGCTCCAGAAGGAGGTTCATCTTGCCCTGTAACAAGCCAAAAGAGGTGGAATGTATCATAGTGTAAAACATTTCTCTCTTCTTCTGAGATTCGAACTACTAGTTCAGGCTCCATAATTAACATTCAGCCAAATAAATTTAGGAGATACAGGTGTAGTTCAGTTAGTCAGGTCTTGATTCAGATTTCCTAACATAAGTGTTTCCTGTTCATAGAATCATAGAATGGTTTGAGTTGGAATGTAGTCTGACATACCTCAAGGAATCTTGCCTGGTCTCCATCTTTTTCTCCAGAAGGTGGTCTTCCTCTGGCCTCATCTGCCATTCAGATGCAGCTGTCTGGGATATCTCAGATGTCTCACAAATGGCACTGGTGCCTGTATTTAAGCAACCAAACCTGGCTCCTTCTGGGAATGAAATGAGAAAACAGTGCTCATTCTCAGTATATAGAAAATTATCCACCAAGCACCTGAAGTCAGCAAGATAAATAGATGCAGAATGCATTGTGGGATTCTTCAGAGCTTTCCGGGTGCCCACACCCATGGTCTTCCAGGTCTAATCAACTCTTATAGATCATAAACTTATGTATGACATACTGACTGCTTTCTGAGGAGTCAGAAATCTAAGCAGAACCATAATTCAGGTATCCTGACTTCCAAACCTCTGTTAAAATATTCAGCACTTGTTCACCATGGACCACATGCACTACTCATTAAAGATCTACATGGAGAAGATTTCTATTGATCTCAGCTATAGGCCTAATTCAATATGAACTACTCCTTCAAATATAGATACCCGTGCTATACCTTCAAGAGTCCATGAGGCAGCCTGGGAAATCTTCCATGCTGTATGATGATTGCTCTTTTTGTTGTTTGCTTCTTGTTCTGGAGATCAATATTAGAGATTTGCTCTTGCATGAGTTAAGAGCCCTCTTTTTAGTGATTGAATTACTCCATGATAATCTACCCCCTTAAGCTATTACAAAAGCTGATTTAATAGTGTTGCTTAAATGACATTTGAATATGATGCAGCTGTCTGAATCATATTGCTATAACTACCCTTTGATTACCATAAAAACAATTCCAATCATTCTTTTACCATTCTCATTACTATGATGAAAAATCACCTCTACAAAAAAGAAGAGATCAACAAAAAGCACAGCAAAGACAAGGTAGGCTTCTGAAAACACTTTAAAAAAAGAAAGATAGGTGATCATATATTTTAGAAAACTTTTTTGCCTTTCTTAAGCAAAGCTTTTTAATGCATTGCATCTGCATTGTTATAACATTCTCTTCTCCTAGTGAGATCCAATCCAGATCATTAATGAGGAAAATCATTTGTGTCCAAGTCATGATGGGAGCATGCATTCCAAATTAATATTAAAAAGCATGACTACTAGGAATAACAATTTGGAGAGAATTGTATCCAACTACTTTTGACTAGAAAAACAGACCAAATTAAAAGCTGATGTATCCACTCTGTGCTGAGTTGAGACAAGTCCTCTGGATAGATCTGCACTTATCCCCATAGACTATGTGAAGGATGTATTCATTACTAGACTGAAGGAATAGACAAAAACAAAGAGTACCATTCAGGGTGCTGTCAAAGCTACAGCCCATGAAACAGTTTGCCTCCAAGTTTGTCTCTGAATTGTAGAGACATCAATTTGATAGGTGAATTACTTGGTAGATAAAGAACTGACTGGATGGCCGTACACAAAGAATTGTGCTCAATGGCTCAGTGTCCAGCTGGAGACAAGTAACGAGTGGTATCCCTCAGGGACTGGTGCTGGGTCCGATCTTGCTCAACATCTTTGTCAGTGACATGGACAGTGGGATTGAGTGCGCCCTCAGCAAGTTTGCTGATGACACCAAGCTGTGTGGTTCAGTTGATACATTGGAGGGAAGTAATGCCATCCAGGGGGATCTTGACAAGCTTGTGAGGTGGGCTGATGCCAACCTGATGAAGTTTAACCATGACAAGTGCAAGGTCCTACACCTAGGTCAGAGTAATCCCAGGCACAGCTACAGGTTGGGCAGAGATGAGATTCAGAGCAGCCCTTTTGAATAAGGACTCGGAGGTGTTGGTTGATGAGAAAAAGCACATGAGCCAGTGGCGTGCACTCACAGCCCAGAAAGCCTGTCATATCTTGGGCTGCATCAAAAGGAGTATGACCAGTAGGTCAAGGGAGGTGATCCTGACTCTCTACTCTGCTCTCATGAGACCTCACTTGGAGTATTATTTGCAGTTCTGGTGTCCTTAAAAAAAAAATGACATGCAAATGTTTGAACAAATCCAGAGGGCCACAAGGATGATCAGGGGACTGGAGCACCTTTCGCTGAGAAAGTTGGGGCTGTTCAGGCTGGAGAAGACAAGGCTGCATGGAGACCTCAGAGCAGCCTTCTAATATCTTAAGGGGGCCTATAGGGATGCTGGTGACGGACTCTTCATTAGGGACTGTAGTGAATGGACAAGGGGTAATGATTGCAAACTTAAACAAGGGAAGTTTAGACTGGATTTAAGGAAGAAATTTTTTACTGTAAGGGTGGTGAGGCGCTGGAAAGGGTTGCCCAGGGAAGTTGTAAGTGCTCCATTTGTGGTGGTGTTCAAGGCTGGGTTGTACATAGCCTTGGGTGACATGGTTTAGTGGGAAGCGTCCCTGCCCATGACAGGTGGGTTGGAACTAGATGATCTTAAGGTCCTTTCCAGCCCTAACTATTTTATGATTCTGTAATTCTATGATTCTAAGTTTTTAGCCTGTTCAATAGAAATCACACTTTGCAGCACACCAAGACAGGCTGTCTGTCAGCACCCTGTGGAAAGCCCATAAGGCAGCTATGTGGACAGGATGCTGCTGGCAGGTGCAATGTACCATCTGCAGAGCCATCTGGACACCACCCTTCCATAGGGTACAGATGTAACACCAAGGCCTCATTCTTCTTCCACTGACATGAGAGGAAGTTTCAAGCAACTCTATCAAAGTCACTGTCCTTCTCCCCTCCATGAAGGTATCATTGTTGAAAATAGAGTCAGGGTCCTGACCTAAGCTAGAAAGTAAGGTGTTCAGCACTTGGCTGAGTTTTGAGTTTTTCCTGCTAGAGGCTGTGATATTTCAAGGAAATAAAACCTAACTGACAGAAAGAATTTATCAATCCTAATAATGTATATTTAATATAACCAGGCAAGGTGCTTGGAAAACACAACTCCAATGCAAAACATATATACAGAATAGCCTCTTATTTCTAGAAATCCTTTTCCTGTTGTCCTGGGTTCAGCTGTTGCAGTCATTTTTCTCCTTAGTAGCTGGTGCAGTGCTGTGTTTTTGACTTTTGGACTGGGAATCCTGGGTGCTATAGGTTAGTACTTGGATGGGAATCCCAGGTCAACTGCTTGGAAGGCAGCTACACTAACCACTATACCACCATCAGGATTTCCAGGTGGTCTTCCGTTCAAGTACTAATCTACAGCACCTAGGATTCCCAGGCCAAAAGTTAAGATCACAACAATGCACCAGCTACTAAGGAGAAAAATGACTGCTACTGCTGAACCCAGAACAGTATTCACCCCTTATACCATACTGTTCATGTCATGCTCAAATCCCAAGTTTTCAATATACCATCACTCTTATCTCATATATATATACGTATATACACACACACGACAGATCATTCCTTAGTGCATTGGCCAATCTCTATAAAGCTGCTGAGTCCATCCAGTCCATGATATCAGGCTCCATCTCTTGTAACAGTCTTTCAGAGCAGGACAAGGCTCTGTGCAGTGTTCACACTCGTGAATAACCTGGGCAATACTGTCCATTGCTATGTCCACCCCTCAATCATGAGTCCATCTGTATGTTGCATCTCTGCCCTGATGGCCTGAAGTGCCATGGGCCCACCAGGCTGAAAATAATTCACCCTCCCCTTCAGCAGCTTCTGCAGCTTATCGTTGGGGACTTCATACAGCTGTTTTCCATTTCCAACGCTTCCAAAGCACTGGAGGGGCCCAGTGGATTATATACTCACCCATACTGTCCCACACACCCTGCCACTCATGTCTGTCCAGCCTCGGGGAAAATCTCTTGGGAGTGGGGTGTCCCAGGACATGTGGCCTCATGGTAATCTGACTTTGGATCAGAAGATTGAAGATTCGAGTTCTGCTGTGGTCGAGCTGGAGCAGAGTAAACAGCTGCCTGTTGCTTTGCTTTCAGATCCAGGATTCCCAGGCAGCCTCCCATCCAAGTACTAACCTATAATATCCTGAATTCCCAGGCCAAAAGTCAAAAACATAGCACTGCACAAGCTTCGAAGAAGGAGAAAAATGACTGCTACTGCTGAACACAGCACACCTATGAAGGGAAATTCTAGAGTATCATCTTTCATAAGATCTGAAATAGCCCCAAAATTCTTCCTTTTTATTCTAATCCATCACTGATGAGCACTATTAATATCAAATCACAGGATGCAGAGATCTCAAAAACAAGGAGACTTTCACAGAGAGCGACACTGATGCTGAAACAAAATTAGCAGTATTTTAGGAACACGGCTTTATTTCCTGCCTATAATATAGTCCAAACTTGGATTCTTTTCTTCTGTATTCAGATCCTTTATAATTTCTCCGTGATACCAATAGAGAATGAAAACCTACTTAAGAATTCTTACCTACAAAAACCGTAAAAAATGGCAATAAATCAGAAAGTTCTGATTCTATTTTATTTCCATGTCACATGATTTTTCAATGAAGTTGCCTTATGGCAGTGATGCTGACTATATGATACAAATGCTAGCACCAATTTACTGTCCTTCTGGCTGTGTCAGTAGAATCTGGTTGACTTAAAGCATCCATCAGGCCTACTATATATATTTTAATATAACCAGGAAAGCATTCCTTGAAAACAAAATGTATCTATAGTAAGACGTTATTTCCATAAACCTCTTTGTCCTGAAGCAAATTTCCAGAATATATAAATCACTAGATCAAAAAAAGGCCAAAACATCTTTCTTGCCATTATTCTGGGGCTATTGTGGCAGGTCCATCCTATGGGACATCCCAGAGACTTATTCAAGGCTGAGAAGCACCTTAGAAAGCCCTGTTTTCTGCTCCCTACCCTGCTCTCACCTGGTGAAAGTTTACCTCAGTTGGGTATTTTGAACACCCAGATCTCAAAAACTCTAAAATACACTAAAAATTAATGAAATAGGCATATACGTTTCTAAAAGTTAGGCTTCAAGTTAAAACAAGCTCTTCTACTTCCTCTATGCTCAACCAGGAGAGACTGGCATTTTCACAGGACCATTCATCCCACCTCTTAAGATTTGTCCTGACACAAAATGTCTTATTTTTCAGGAGAGGCTCTCTCATTGCACCCATGACTGATTTGAGAAGAATGACAGATAACCTGTCAGGGACAGGTGCCCAAGCTCTGGATGCACCAAGCTCAGTGAGGTGATTCTCCAGTTATTATTCAAATTAGTATTTTCTGGGATTTCTGTAATGATTTTCAGAGTTTTTATCCTTTGTTAAATATAAAGAGATAGCAGTAATACTTCATCCACCTAACACATATATCGGAAGATAAACACATAATTGATGCAATCATCGCTTCCAGGTTGATAAGTATAACCATCCTTGACCACTTAATTATATCAAATATCTTTCCAGATCTCTTTATACTTATCACAGTTCCTCCAGAATTATTTCTGCACACAGCACTGATTTCACAACTTTAAAGAACATTTAGTATTCATCCTATAGCCTATTCTTTTCTCCTTAGTTAGCTGCTCCATTGTCTCCCAAAATATTTTAAAATCCAAAACTGTGGAAGCTAATTCCCCGCTTAAAACCAATTTATTGATCATAAAGACCTTGGCACATTATCACCACAAAACCCTTCTAAAATGTTCTAAAGTGTATTGGCCAACCTGAATGCTGGGTCCTTTATTTCATATTTTGCTAGTGAAATTAGCTACATGGGAAAAAAAAAAAAGAAAGATGCTTTCGTCAGTATAACTACATCTACATTAAGAGTTGCCTTGGCCAAAGGTTACACCTCATCACATGCCTGTTTCTACGGAGATTTCAATGCAGGCATATGAATAACTAAGAAACAAAATGTTACGATTCTATGCATTCTCAGTTCTCATGAATAAAGAGATTTATCCAGTTCATCCAATGCACCCTTGGTTCAGCAAAGCATATAAGTATGTGCTCAACTTTAAGTACGTAGCTAAATTCCACTGAAAACAGGAAGAGTTAAATATATAATTAAACTCATTATTGTAGGAAGACTGGATTACTCACGTACTTAAGGGCTTTGCTGTATCAGAACTTCTGGCCACCACAGAATTCCTGATTTCATCTACTGCATATCTGGATCCCACATTAAAATTGTCTGGCAAAGCATTCACATAGGTTAGCACAGCATGTCAAAACTTTATTTGCATCCAGAGGATAAGCTACTCTAATTTTGTTTCAAAGGCCATTCTGTATTTCTTCCAGAAGTTCATCACAATAACTAGTGATACAGATGCCAGGAAATTAAAACCTGTAATTTTCCTGCCTAGTTAGATACTCCACCTCCCCCATTAATTAGTTTATCCATATGCAAACGTTGCAGTTAGAGAATATGGCTCTGGAAAGCTAATATTTTAATCAATGTTATCAGAAGTCTAATGGCATCTACTGTCAGTTTTCTTCAAAATGCATTTCAGGGATATTAATGCTATTACCAGACTGATAAATAAACTTTATCCTCTGAGCTCGTATGAAAGTTTAAGGGGGGGAAATAGAGTTGGAGAATGATTATATTTGTTCTGTACACAGGGGGAATCAGGGACTATGCCATGGCTTCCCTTGAAATAAATTGTATTTGCTTTTTTTTTCCCACTTTTGGCATTTCCAGGTGCCTGTCTGGTTTTAACATCTTCTTCAGCTTCAGTAAATTTCTTGAAACAAGGCTCTGTCATACATTCAGTGAGACACAGATGAAAAATAAAAGTAATCCCTCAGTGGAATAAATGTACTTGAGCTGGAGACCAGGAAAAAAATATACTGTTTTTTTAAATTGATGGTGATACACTTTAGCTTCTTTTTTTGAGCTTGTTTTGTTTTGAAACTGGCAGAGAATGTTCACTGCTTGTTTTGTAAGTGAAACAACTCTACCCTAAGACCATAAAAACAAAAAAAAAAGAAGAACTTTCCTAATGATGACTAGAAGAATTCGTGAACTCAGGAACTCAGAGGAATCGTTAGTTTAAATCAAGCTCCCAGGCCACATTTTCATCTTAGGAAGTGTGAACTACTTGTGCTGATTGCCTGAAACAACCTTCTGACCAGAGCAGAGATGGCAGAAGTGGCGTTAGCTCCTTATGAAGGCAAATACAGGGCTCAGGCATGAACATATGTATTGCACATTCATTTTTTTCCTGCTCATGTTAATCCCTTTCAGTCACTCAAAATACCTGCCTCAAGCACTCGTCATATGCACTTCCACTATCTTATTTTTATTGGCATTTATTGGATATTCAAGATGAAAGCACATGAACTGCACTGATAGTCATGATTCTCGCATACCTTTGGAAGACTAGGGTAGAAATTTTGGACTAAAAAAGGTCAATGACAAAAGAGGCTCCAGAATTTATCTAAGGACTATTTTGAGGAACTCATCTTCTGCAAACAGTTAAGGTGAGGCTGAGCCTTGGCACACAGCATAGCCACTCTGAAGTCCCAGAGCTTCATGGTTATTTGGTCAACACTCCCATTAACTTCAGTGAGAACGTTGATTAAGCAACGTCTGTCTGTAGGGTCACATTGTGGTTTAAACCCTGCTGGCAACTAAGTCCCACACAACCACTCTCTCACTCTCCCCCAGTGGGGTGGGGGAAAGAATAGAAAGAATAAAAGTGTGAAAACTCGTATGATGCAGACAATTTAATAGATAAATCAAAAGCTGCACATATGAGCAAAGTAAACCATTCATCACTTTCCATGGGCAGGTAGGTGTTCATTCATCTCCAAGAAAGCAATGCTTCATCATGTGCAGTGGTTACTTGGGAAGACAAGCACCATCACTTCAAATGTCCCTCATTCCTTCTTCTTCTTCCAGCTTTACATGCTGAGCACAACACCATATGATGTGGGATGTCCCTTTGGTCAGTTGGGATCAGCTGTCCCAGCTGTGTCCCCTCCCAACTCCTTGCACACTCCCAGCCCACCCACTGGGAAGTGCAGAATAGGAATCAGAAGAAGGCGTGATCCTGTGTAAGCACTGCTCAGCAATAGCAAAAATATCCCAGTGCTATCAACATTATTTCCAGCACAAATCCAAAACTTTATCACTATGAAGAAACAGTTACTATGAAGAAAGTTAACTTTATCCCAGCCAAAATCATTACAGGCCAGGTTTTAGAAATGGATATAGCTAGTTTATGCTTTATTGTCTGACCAGAGATGGTTTGATGACTTTTATATCAGACTTGAGCCTTCAGGAAGCTAACACGAGTTTCTTATTTTCTATTTCTACTACCTCTTTCCATCCTTTGCAGATGGTTTTTAGCATATTATCTATATATAACAGTAAGCTGGACTTATTTAAAACCTTGTATACTAGGCAAAAGGACAAGATCTCCCATTGTATGCCCCCTGTAGCATTAGCAAGACTCACTGAAAAACTGAGCTTTAAACACTAAATAATGTTAATTTTTGTCTTAATAGTAATTTAATTTAAAGGGTAGATTTTCATAATACTACCCCAACAAGGCTTGAATACAGAAAGATTCAACAGAATAGTTAGTTTTAAAACTTTCACAATAATATTTTGTCTCTTTCATAAGAATATCATAAACTTAAGAAACTAATAGTCTCTCTAGATGCCTTCTTGTCAGTCTCTTGAGCGTGTAGATATTATTGTATAACATACCTCTTCTGGCTAGAGTTCCTGTTGTAGCTATCTCTCCTTAATCAGGCCAGCTCTTAAATATCAGCTTTAGTGAGTCATATACACATATTTACTTTTTGCACATGCTAAAGAGCTTTTCTAAGAAGCCTTTTGCTCAACTGAAGCCAAATTTACACTCTTGGTGTTGCTGACCTAATCATTGCCAAAGCTGTCAGGAGGTATGAATTCACATCTCCTTGGAAGAAATTAACTTCATCAATGCTAGGTGCACGCAGTAGAGTTCAGATGTCTACAGCTTTGGAGTTTACATATAAACTCCAACTAACATCAGTACAGACACTTATACTTGATCAGATAGATGGATCACTTTTTATACTCCATTGACTGTATTGACTAGAGATGCAAAACAACTGCCTAAACATATGTTCCTAGTACTATTTTACCCTCCACAGAGGGTTACTAACATCTGTAAAATACTGACAGCTACGACAGAAGATCTATGGGAGACATCTGTCATCATGGAATAAAACACAAAGGCCAACTGATACCCTTAGTCTCTTTCAACTGACATGATATGGCTGTGTGTAGACAACTGAATCAAGACTTCTACTGACCATATTCACTGGAAATTTTAGGCAAGTGTATATTCCTTCATGTAGAATGTTTAACTTTAGGTTTCTTAATCTAATTCTGAATGTAGGCTAGGCTAAGTTTTAAGTCTCCAGTCCAGAATGAGATACCCAGAACTGGTGTCTTGCATTGCTCAATTTGCTAACCATCATGACCTTGTTATCCTAGCCTTGGCTCTGGCCAGAAGAGAGCATAAGTAGAACTAGGGATGGTTTGAGAATTTTTTCCAGCATAGGCAAAAATTAACTTTGCAGCTTAAAATAAAGTAAAGCTAGCTAACAGGCATCTCCTCCTGCTCCCCCCTCCTTTAGCTCCATTCTTGGGATGGTCCTCCATCAGTCAGGAAGGCAAGCTTACAGGTACGCGTGTGGCAGAGTTATGGCAGTCAATTATTGCAGGTGGGAGGCTCAGTTAGTCCTTCAGAGAGGATAACATGTGGAGGTGCTGCTGATTTCACTGCAAAAAGTTATCTTCTTCTCTAAGAAAACACAATATCCAAACATAAAGTCTGGAAGAGTGATTAACACTGGGCTGTGCACATATGCACTCAACCTTCTGAGTCTTCCTTATGAACTTCCTTATAGCCCTCTAGAAATGACAGTTTTCTCTCTTTTTAGATTTTTAAAGCGTCTTTTTATCAATTATTTCTTACACAAAAATGTTAGCTTAGGGGCAGGGTGCTGACATCTTTTATCTACTCAGATACCAGCACTCTTACTGAAATCTGAATAAATCATGCCTCTGTTTTACCCTCATCTCTTCACTCAGAAATGATCTAAAAGAACACGAAGCAGCTGCCCACTTTTGAACTCAAGCCTATTCTTTACCATATTAAACATTTTAGAAATGTTGCTTAATCCCCACTTCTTATCAAGATTTCCAGTATCTTTCCTACAGATAAATCACAGGCTTAGGAGCTCTTCAGTGTCTGGAGTTAATCTTACAGAGAGATATCTGATGTCTGGAGTCTGTCTGAAGCATGGACACAAAAACATGTTTCCTGATGCAGAACCTGTTTGACCCTTTTGGTTGTCTGCTCTGTATCCTCAATCTTCAGCACAGTGCTTTGAAAATAACAGGTGCACTACAGCTCCTGTAAAACAGGCGTGAGCCTCAATCTAAGGAAAGGGAAAAGCCTTAAGAACAGCAAGTCTGAACGTTATGTGCTTTGTTCTGGGAAGTGGTTTTAGCACATGCTGTGTCAATTCAATACTGAGTGTGAGCCACCAAGGAACTGTGCAAATCCCAACTCTATTTGTGGGGAAGAAGTATGTAGAGATAAAATATTATTATTTTGGCCTGTCCAAAATCAGGAGCAGGATTCACATGGGACTGCAGTGTATGAAAATTCAATGAGCCGCTTTCCCAGGGTGTCAGCTGACAAATATTAAGTTGGCATTCTGAGAACTTGCTACATTCAGAATATCTTTTTTCATTATTACTTGCATTGCAGGTCTACCTGGTGACTCTGTGGGTCATATCTGTCATCCATAGTAGATGTATGTTGAAATCAGACCTTTGGAACAATTAATTCTGCCACTTAAGGTACTACCTACTTTAAAAATTTTTCTTTTCCATTTTAAGATAAAAGCATTCATCTCAGGATTGCCTTTAGCATGGCC
Organism: Forpus xanthops; assembly: GCA_032466535.1. Taxonomy (NCBI): domain Eukaryota; kingdom Metazoa; phylum Chordata; class Aves; order Psittaciformes; family Psittacidae; genus Forpus; species Forpus xanthops. The sequence continues at coordinate 18,884 of JASSUY010017935.1, forward strand.
TACCATAGCTTGCAAAATACTCACCTTTGGTTATCTTACCATATGCATTTCATAGGTAAGATACTGATGCAAAGAAATAGTGGTGAGCAAGCACCTTTTTTGCTGTAGAAATGCAAACAAAAAGATGCTCACTGCCCAAAGAATTTGTACAGTATAAAAGAGTTCGTATTTTATATTTGTACAGTATATGCAGTATAAAATAGCAGAGAGGAGATGGATAGAATCAGAACAGGAAGGATTCCTGTTTGAGAAGTTCATGGGGACTGTCTTCTGTGGGAGGGACCCCACGCTAGAACAGGGGAAGAGTGTGAAGAGTCCTCCTCTGTGGAGAGAGAAGCAGCAGAGACAACTTATGATCTGGCCACAATCCCCATTCCCCATTTTGCTGTGCTGCCTGGGAGAGAGAGGCAGAGAATTCAAGAATAAAGTTGAGCCTGGGAAGAAGGGAGAGGTGGGGAGAAAGTGTTTTAATATTTGGGTTTCATTTCTCATCATCGTACTCTGATTTGAGTGGTAATTAATAAAAGTCTTTTGCCTGTGATGGTAGTTGGTGAGTGGTCTCTCCCTGTCCTTAACCCATGAGCCTTTTCAGTGCATTTTTTCTCCCCTGTCCATCTGAGGAGGACAGTGATGGAGCAGCTTTGGTGGGCACATGGCATGCAGACAGGGTCAACCCACCACATGAGTAAATCTGAAGTGCCCTCCATGTATAATAATCTTCTCAAAGTTTATGGTTTTTCACAGCACTACATTTTCTACTGATGTTTTTTCTACAGTTATTTCATGGTCTAGCTGTTTTTTCTTATTATTAGATAGCGTGGTGCATAACCTTGTTTACTTTCTGAACAAACTCACACTTTTTAATAGCCACTGTTTATTTAGTCTGAAGTCTAAACATTTAAATTCTGCAGTGCTGTATTGCATGCAATAAGGATAACAAGGACTTGAGTGATGTGTCTCTAAAAACTAACAACCTGAAAAAGTTATAAAACAATTCTTTACATACAAAAATATTTTTTTCTCTCAGAATTGATGAATAATCACCTTATGTGAATGCATTTTCTTCATGTTTCTTTCATGTGGGTGAACAAAATCGATATACAGAGCATAAAAAACAGACTCTTATAAACACAAATCCTTTAATGAGGAACACAGCATTCCTGACTAGCATCAAGATTTATGCAATAATATTCTGCTAAAAGAAAGAAAAATCATTAAAAAAAATCATTTGTATCTCTTCTTAATGCATTTTGTTAGTGTTTGAGAAGACTGTGACATGCACATGGACCCCATAGGAGACCCACAGCTTGGAGTACGCAGTATCCCCTTAACGGCAGAGAACCAGTCTGTCTGCTCTGAAGGATATCAGAAAACTGTGTGAACCTGAAGCAGTCCATGACTGCTGGCATGCTTGGCTGGGTTTAGTCCTTGTGCCTTTCTTGTTTAGCTCTATAGAGATAGCCATAGCATTTACAGCTCTTTTCCTTTCTCTCAATAGAGGAACTTCAACATGCACAAAAAAAACACCCCAACATATCACATTCTGATATCTGGTATCAGAACTTGGTTACAAGCTCTTTTCATTCAAAAATGCTAAAACCAATAGATAGGAAGTCTATATATTTACTGTCTTTTCTAGTAACAAAAGTCTTAGAGATCAAAAAACAACAGTCTCTTTATCATATTCTTAGGACAATTGTATTATAGAATCATAGAATCGTGTTAGGGTTGGAAAAGACCTTAAGATCATCCAGTTCCAAACCCCTGCCCTGGGCAGGGACACCTCCCACTAAACCATGTCACCCAAGGCTCTGTACAACCTGGCCTTGAACACCGCCAGGGATGGAGCATTAATGTGCATCTCATACACAACTCTTTCTGTAAGGGGTCTAAAATAAAACTCATGCAATAGTACCTGTCATATCCTTCTGAACATTCAAATTTACCACACATTTTCTGTCTTGTTATGTTTTCTGCCTCTCTTACCATATAAGTAGAGTTGTCCATAAAACTGGAAGATCATAGTCTCCCAGAGTGAATGCCTGCTGTTATTATATAAATTCTCCGAAGCTCTTGGTATTTGCATATGCAGATTGTAGCCATGATGCAATTTTCTGTTGATGGACACATTCCTGCTGTTAATATCCGCAGAACTCCTGATATGTATCTGTTGTTTTCTCTATTACCTCCAGTCTTCCATAAGTCACTAGCCATATTCATTAGATTCAATTAGTGACATTCTGCCTTGTGAGAATCTGTCAATATAAAAATGGCCCAGTAATGCTCAGAAAATTGTCAAAATAAACACTTTTAAAATAGCATCAGATGACTGAAACCACAGTAGTGTAAGATACATCAGCCCCCATGTGCTTCACAGATCATTCTATGAAACATATATTAATATATAAATATGTATAATTTATATAAATTACACCCATAAAATAAATGGAATATATGGAAGAAATGTGGTAGAACCCAATGGTGTCATTTAGTCCATTACTTTAGAACAGGACTGCTGACACGCAAATCTATGTGTGATGGATTTCAGAACACATTCCCTTTTGAAAATAGGCTGTTAATATGTTTGCTAGTGTTTATTTATAACTAGCATTTTGTCATGGTTTAACCCCAGCTGGTAACACAGCACCACAAAGCCGTTTGCTCCCTCCCTTCCTTTACTCCAGGCAAGATGTGGAGGAGAACTGAAAGAGTGTAAACCCCATGGGTAAAGCTAAGAGTTTAATAAATAAAGTGCAATGTCATACAAATAATAAACATAATAATGATAAGGGAAATAACAAGGGGAGAGAATATAAAACTAAAAGGAGAGAAGAAAACAAATAAACACAAGTGATGCACAATGCAATTGCTCCCCACCTGCAGACTGATATCCAGGTGGACCCGAGCAGTGATTTGGGCCTTCTGGGTAACTCCTCTCAGTTTGTATATGGTGCATGATGTGCTGTGCTACGGAATATCCATATAGTTAGTTTGTGTCAGGTATCCTGTCTCGGCTCTGTGCTGGCTCCCTGCACCCTCTCCTCACTGACAGGGCATGAAAGACTGAAAAGCCCTTGATCGGAGTAAGCATTACTTAACAACAACTAAAACATCAGCATTGTTCTCAGACTAAAGCCAAAGCACAGCACTGCACCAGCTACTAGGAGGAAAATTACTCTATTCCAGGTGAAACCAGGACACATTTCTGAATGATTTCAGAGTTTTCATCCTTTCTGCTTCAGGTGCCTTTTAATATTTCCATTTTTCTAATTTCACCTGATCCACATTTATCATGGTAGCTGTCTCTCCCTAAAGATTTCAGCCTCTAGACAATTTTAAAGAGTGAACTTTTATTGTTAGTCTTTAGGTCAAAATTCTCTTAAGAAATGGTAGAATACATCTGCCTGTGCTGTGATTTCTTTCATACTGTTTCTCTAATTTATTAAGATCACCTTGAATTTGAGTCTTGTCCTCTAACATACTTACAAAGTGCCTATAAATTGGGTGTCATCTGTATATTTAATAAACATATCCCTGATTAAATTATATAATTTATGTCATTAATAAATCATAGTGAAGAGAACTACTCATACAGTTTTGAAAGAAAACAAGTGATAACCTCACCTGGTTATGTACCACTCTACACTCCTCTCCAACAGTAGTTCTACTCTTGGTATGTCTCCTCAGTTTACTTACAAGACTGCAATGCAAGACAATATCAAAAACCTTAGTGAAAACAAAATATGATTATTGTTTCTTCTTTGTCTACATCATCTTTTATTCCTCATAAAAGAAAATTATATTGATCTGACAAAATATCTTCTCTTTGGCAAATTCATCTTTGCTGCTCTTTGTTATCATCCAAGGGTCTGCAAGTCACTTCTGACTGTTTGGTTTGGATTCTCTCTTGGATTTGACCTGATGTTGATTTGCTTATAGATTTACATTTTTTTTTCTCCTTCCCTTTATACAGGTACGTGTAAGATTGCTCCTTTCTCGTGCAGTAATACCTTATATGTCCTCCGCAAGTTCTCAAAGACAACTACTAATGTTTCTGAGCCTGCTTCAGCCCATATTGAGATCAGAAGGCCCAGACAAGCTGAAAAACATGCAGTAAAAAAAAATTGTGTCAAATACTATCTGCTCATGTTCTTGGTTGAGTTATTCATTGTTGTTAACAATGACTTTGCCGCTTGTCATAAGTAAGCTTTACAATGAACAGTGAAAAGAAAAAAAAAACCCATCCTTCACCCTTTTTTTAAAGCTTTCTTTGCACCATTTAGTAATAGCTATTTTTTTGATTCAATAAATGTCTGACACTATACTTTGGGTCTTCTATTGCTATTAATCTACTCGCAGAATGATTTCCTATTACCTTCAGCTTCTCTTGCTACCTACAGTTCATTCTGTATTGTGATTTCTGATTTCTTTCCTACCTGCTCCTGATGTTCTCTATGCGTGTTTAATGGTCTGTACTTGCCTCTCTTTTATCCATATAAAATGTTTAGAGTGAGTAAAGACCTCATAATTTATCCAAAGGTCTTTAATATTTTTTTCCTAATCTTTCTCTTCACTGACATACAGTGTGATTTCTTGGGAAACTACAACTTCTCTTGAATTCTTTTTTTTTGTTGCCTTTATGAAATCTTCCTTAGCATACATGTGTATCTGTCAAAATCTCATGGGCTTAGAATTTATTAGTGGCACACAGACAGAAAAAAAGGGATAAAGAGAACAAACTTCAGGAAACTGCATTAGTAGTATCCCTGAAGGATCCTTCTGCTTTTACTAAAGCCCATTTGCAGGTGAGAACACAGTCCTACCCTACCCATCCAGCTGAGTCAAGTCTGTACATTACAGAGATTCTTGCTGCTGCTCTAACCACTTTGGAGCTGTGGCTCCCCAAAGCACTTGGCATCAACAAATGAAAACAGCTACAGCCTACTGAAAACAGCATGTTCGGTTTTGCATTCAGTGTGTAAACTGTAAGCTGGTTTCAACCGTATTTTGTTACCCTTTGAAATGTTTCCTCAATAGTAGGTTGCACCATCTGCTGCACTGTTTGCCTGCATGTTTTGCTTGTTAAACTGCTCCCCCAGCAGCACACAAAGGAGGAAAAACTGTGGTAATGCCTTTCAGGGAGATGTCTCTGTCCTCCGCCTACCTCTTCCCACCCTAGTGTTGAGCTGCACACAACAGATGCTCCTCTAGTCCTACCTCATGCTTACTTACTTTAGGACCTAAGCCAAAGTCCACTGTAAAACCTCAGAGACTTTAAAATCACTTTTCTTATGAAGCCTGTAGGTATGTTTAACGCACTGAGGACACAATAATCATACCTGCTAAAGTGGAAGGTTAAGAGGAGTCACTTTAAGTTTCATCACTAAGTATGAACTCTGCCACACCTAATTATTAGCATCAGCTTAAACATGAAAGAAAGTCCAATACTGATCAGATGTCAATAACTTCTTTTTCTCATTCATCCAAATATAGAACAATAATTGCATCACACTAGTGGGTACTCTGTCTCCTGGCTAAATGTCGACATATTGTCATAACAGGAATACTCTGCCTTGGTACAAGTAATGAAGCAGGGCTTTCCTTTCTTTTCCATCAGTTTTCCTTCATCCTTTCCTGGTGTGTTTATTAAACCTGAGCAAATACCAGACAATGATTTTACATGAAATATTCTTTGAAATGTGTTGACAAAAACTCGCATTGTACTGTAAAACCTCAAATTATTCACTCCATGAACTTCATGAATGATGGGAAGAAGGGGAAACCTAGTGAGTAATGCATTCAACTATGACTTCAGAATGCTCTGAGTACATTTTGCATCCCAAAAATATTTACAGCTAGCCCTGCTCTGAATAACACAACACAGTTTCTTCGTGGCTTTAAGCCACTTCAGCAACAAGGACCTGTGAGGAGCTGAACTCATTGCTTGGGAAATTCTTTTTCAGGGTACATATTTGCTTTTAGATACCAAGGCCTCTGTCCCAACTCCTATCAAGAAACTTCATCCTGCAGGAATACAAGACATGAATCTCTTTTACAGAGAAATAAACATTTGCTTTTCTTGTGCAATCTTCTGCCCAAGTGTCATGGCCATAGGTTTGATGCAATAAATTAATATGACTAATTTCTCCTTACAGTTACTATCTTAGAAAAGTAATGTCACAGTCTTGCTTTTTCTTGAATTCTCAAACAGTAGATTGTCATACAGGCAACCATAAATATAAACCTGCTACCCAGTCCTGAATAGTAATTAAATTTAAAAATTTGCAGGGTCACCACAGCTGTAGCTTAATGGGAACATCTGAAATATTTCTTATGAAACAGGATGTCATTGTACAGATGAAGGAGAGATGTCCACATATGAACTAACAACTCCAGGCTTTCTTTGTAAAAAAAACAAAAAAAAACCAGAGAAAAACAGATATTTATAGAATTAAATTAGTCTCATTCTGAGTAGATATTTGAAACAAATCATATCAATTGTATTCTAAAAGTCCCATAGCTCTCCATGGATGTAAATGGAAGCTAAGATGACTTGTCGCTGGTGCAAAGGTGAAATATATAAACACCTAACCTGCAGTGAGATGAACCTCACCCACAAACCTGGTTGTACATGGAGGCAGGGGCAGGCTTTTCAACAGAGCTGTGTCATGTAGTGTGAGAGCACATACCACACCAGCTGGTACTAATGTTCCTTGAGCTTGCCTGGGAAATCTGTCCCAATATTTCTGTGTCTAAGGTGGTGAACCAGATGCCAAGAGAAGATCTGGCCTCTTGGAGTTTATTTCCTCCTCTGCAAGCTTTTCCAGGTGGCTGAGCCCTGATCAAATATTTATAGAACTTAATATTTCTCTTCTCCATGGGAGGGAAACAGTAAAAATACAGATCCTAATTTGTTTTTGCAGAAGGCGGGAAATAACGACAAACTGGTCATTAAAACTAATCCTCTTTTCCTTTTTCTTTTGTTTCTTTCATTCCCTGCAGATGCAAATAAACTTCCCAAGGACAAATCTGAACCTCTAAGTTTCTTTCTCATAAGAAGGTTAGCAGGTGAGTAAGTTTGCTTCAGGAAATCTGCAGTGCCTCTTCTACCAGAAATACTTCTTGGAACATTATCCGTTGAATCTGGTAACTCCCAGGGGTCACCAAAACTGAGCAGGACCTCACATAGTAGCATCTGCAAAAATACAGACAGAAGGACCCTCTTTCCAAAATGTTGATGTTCTAAGGTAAGAAGGAAAAAAACCAGACCACTTCTCTTCAGAAACTGAGGTTATTTGAGATACATTGTATGTAAAATATATTGTAGTTACAGGTAGTTTAATTAAAGAAATAATATTAGGAGACATTCCCAGGTTCAGGAACTCATCTTACAGAGCTAAGATGATTTTATTCTATGTCAGCTGAGTTCATCAACAATAATTTCTGGACAGGATTACGGTGGACAGTTATATGTGGCCACCCTATCTGGGTGAAGAGCAACATACATGGTACAGGTATGGGCTGTTCCCCACCAGTATCTAAAGCAGTCTTAATTATATTTTATTTACTAGAAACGTCAGCTCTTTGTCATTAATTCGCTAATATAAAGACTATTTTAGACTTTCAAGAGGTGAAAAGCCAGTCCAGAACAATCATGGTTAGTGTAGGCAATTTCTTTCCCTTTAAGTGACTGCTTGTATTACAAAGCCACTCCCAAGAACCCTCAGTTTTTAAATGGACAAGGAGATGAGCCACAGACATATCTTTGCCAACTACAGCCCCTCCTGTTGCATGCCATTTCCTCAGTGATACTGCTTTCCTCAAGGTGGAGCACTAAAGACCTCCATCATTCAGATAGTCAAAAAATCCTCTGAGGGACATTTTGCTTCTGACTCAGAAACTTGTAATTTGCTTTTCCCTGGCAGTTCAATAAAGGGGAAAAAAAAATTACTTAATAACATTTAGTATAAGTTATTTCTTCTTCTCATGCATTTGTTCAACGCAGTCTACTACAGAACTTGACATTGATCTAAAAAGCCTGCTTTTACCAGCATGTGAAAACAAAGGACTATACTAAGACTATCTTCCTTAGCAGTCCTGATTTAGTCATCCTTGTTGTCACATCAACTAGGTGAATGAGTAATTAATGTCAGTGCCGCCCACCACTGCCAGACACGTTCAAAAAAATTCAGTGCAAATATGTTATCACAATATGTAAATTCGATAGAAAACAGTCCTGTTTTCTCTTGACATCTAGAATACGTTGCAGCTTTCTCTCACTGAAAGTTTGGGAGTTTAGGAAAACTGATTATTTTGGAATCATAAAATCATAGAATGGTTAGGGCTGGAAAGGACCTTAAGATCATATAATTCCAGCCCCCCTGCCATGGGCAGGGCCACCTTCCACTAAATTATGTCATCCTGGCTCTAAGCAATTCCAGATAGAGCTACAGGTTGGGCAGAGAAGAGATTCAGAGCAGCCCCTGTGCATAAGGACTTGGGGGTGTTGGTCGATGAGAAAATGAACATGAGCCGGCAGTGTGTGCTTATAGCCAGAAAGCCAACCGTATACTGGGCTACATCAAAAGGAGCATGATCAGCATGTCCAGGGAGGTGATCCTGCCCCTCTACTCTGCTCTCATGAGACCTCATTTGGAGTATTGTGTGCAGTTCTCGTGTCTTCAACATAAAAAGGGCATAGAACTGTTGGAACAGTCCAGAGGAGGCCATGAGGATGATCAGGGGACTGGAGCACCTCCTGTATGAAGATAGGCTGAGAAAGTTGGGGCTGTTGAGCCTGGAGAAGAGAAGGCTGAGTGGAGACTTCATAGCAGCCTTCCAATATCTGAAGGGGCCTATAAGGATGTAGGGGAGGGACTCTTAATTAGAGACTGTAGTAATAGGACAAGGGGTAACGCTTGCAAACTTGAACAGGAGAAGTTTAGATTGGATCTGAGGAAGAAATTCTTTACTGTGAGGGTGGTGAGGCACTGGAAAGGGTTGCTCAGGGAAGTTGTGAATGCTCCATTTATGGTGGTATTCAAGGCCCTGTTGGACATAGCCTTGGTGGCATGGTTTAGTGGGAGGTGCCCGTGTCCTTGGCAGAGGAGTTGGAACTAGATGATCTTAAGGTCCTTTCCAACCCTAACTATTCTATGATTCTATGATTCTACAGTAGTAGTCAATTTACGTTAGTTGCCTTCAGTTATGAAGAGTGGAAAGGAACCCTTGTAGGCATCAATTGAAATTTGGGTCTAATTTGCTAGTGTGTTGTGTCTTGTGAATGCCACCAGACTCACCAACAAAATCTGAACAGAATGACAGTGCTATCAGGGAGCTGAGATAGAAAGTGTCCCTTCAGGTTTTTGTAGCCATCAGAAAACAGCACAGTTTATGACATCATATGGAAAAGAATGAGATGCTATGATGTTCAGGAAAGCCTTTCCAATGCCTTCACAACACAGCAACTGTAACCTGAGGAAAGTGAGAAGTTTCCTCCTCCATCCTCCTCAGCATGGAGGAGCTGAGCAGTCAAAATAACCCATGTAGAGAATGCAGATCTTAGTGTCTCAGAGGATTTTCAGAGGAAAAATACTTTAAAAAACTGAAGGACTATTATTCCAGTTCTTAAGAGTTTTAAATCATGAGCTTGAAAAGAACACACAGCTCAACAAGCACTGGCAGGTGCCATGTCTGATTTGTGTTTATATTTCACACTGTGCTTCAACTGTCACATAATGAAATAATGTATCTGTTAGAAGCTCATTTATTTTATTTACCTTTCTGACAAGTGGGAATTCAGTGCTACTTACCACCCTGTAGGATAGTATTTGCATGCAACCTTTTGTGGAATATAATTTATTTTAATTTATAAGAGTTCTGAAATCATTGCACTCATGTTTATAGTGTCAAGAAGAGATCAGTCACCATGAATGGTCCGAACTTATGCTAAAGAAGACACAAGATTAGCTCAATCCAAGCAGTTTCATTTCAAGTTGAATTATCTTTCCCAAGGTAATGCACAGTCTTCACAAATGTCCATAGGATCTAGGAATAAGTAAAACCAGCAAACATAGGGAGATAGGAATTACATTAACCTCCTTTTTATTCCCCTCTTTTTTCATCACCAATACAACCTGAACATATAAAAATTGAATTTGATTCAATTAACTATTGGAACATTTGTGTTGCTCTCAGGGAGCAGCAGGATCCAGCTTCTCCCTAAGGGATGGAGGTTGCAACCATTGTGATGAACACAGTGGAGAAGGTCCCAGAACCACCAAAGGGTCCCAGGGAACACGTGGAGCAAGGGGAGAAGGAATTGGCCTCATGTGAGTGCTGATGGATACCAGAGGCTGTGGAGAACAGAGATGGAGGGAAAAGGAGGATTAGGATTAGGCGCAGTGAGGGGTATCAGGGTCAGATACAGCTCTGAGATGACCTAGCAAGGACATGGGGACAGGAATGCTTGCCCGTGCCTTGGCAGGGCCCATGGGCAAGCAAGGCAGGGCTGTGGCGAACTGGAGATCAATATCTTGTGATATCATGGGGCAGGGACTGATGGCCCTATGGGGCTGAAATGGGGTCCTGGGCCATGGGCAGGAGAGGGAAAGGCCCCAGAAACAGGCAGAGCCATTGAACCCTAACAGGGCACTCAAGGCCCTAACAGTAATTAAGTACTATAACTCTATTTTTGTTTATGAGTCAAGTCAAATGTGCCAAGCACAGATTACATATACGTGGAAAATTGCTAAAGAGACATTTTTTTCTGGCAGACATCTGAGTAACTAATACATTATTCCTCTTCAGTACTGATTGTATATTATCTAGAAGACTGGACATTCCAAACTTGCTGAGATTTAAAGGCTAATGTTTTCTAACTAGGGAGAGAGGAGGAAAGTTCATTTAGCATGATGCTGTTTCTAAAATTGAGCTTTGACTGCTAGGCCTGCTAGCCAAATTCTCAGGTTAAATATAAAAAAGACTATCTTTTCTTTCATGCTGAACCTTAATCTGTCAAAATCAGAAAATCCAGCATCTTATTTGGCAGTGTTTTCTTAAAGTATTTATGAAAATCTAAGAATTACACCTCTTTTTTTTGCAGGTTTTTTTACTTTCTGAGTTTTTTAGCCATTCTGACACTATAAGTGACATCCAAGCACATGATACACAGACATGCAGGGGACTGCAAGCACGTGGATTTGGTTTGTAGGACACAAGGCTGCTGTTATCCTTCAGTGCACTTATACACCAGCTGCAGCAGTGGGTGAAGGTCAGAAGTTCTGGCCTGCAAAACCTGGGCAAACAGAGCTCTCCTGTGGCTTTAAACTAGTATGTTTACCAAAACCAATCTGAGCAGAAAGTCACCCTCTGTTGTAGCTATGGGGAGCAGGATGGTGGTGTTAAGGCTTGTAGCATTAATATCATAGTCTTAAGGAGCACTGAATGATATTTCTGAGTGGTTTCTTCTTAGGTAGCAAAAATCATAGAATGGTTTGCATTGGAAAGGACCTTAAGATCATTAGTTCCAACCCCCTGCCACTGGCAGGGAAACCAGGATCATATTTATCAGAGATCTATTTTGCTGGCTTGAAACTTGCAGAAGATGCTAAAGCTTCTTGCATTCAAGTAATCAGCTGCAGTGGGCCTTTGATTCATTGCTTTGCTGGTTCTGTATTGAATGAGGGATTAGAACACAGCTGTGATGCGTTGCTGAACAGAAACATTTAAATACAGCATTGTGCTTCAAACTCATGCCTAACTGATGCATGAAACACAAGCATTTGTGTTCACACTATCTTCTTCTTCCATGAACCTCACCCAGCACATCAGCAGCAGTTTTGAAGACTCACAGAGGTTTTGGCATAGAAGGAGATTCTCTTCTGAAATCAATGGAATAACAAATTAGCTCTATCTGAAGAAGCTCTTGCCACACTGAAGATTCCTGAAGCCCCACCTCTTCAGGAACCATAGATTGTTTCTTGTCCTTCACCTGATGTGATGATAATTATATACCTGTCACCTTACCTGCTTGTTTTAGCATGCAACTTGCACGTTTTCCGCAACAACCTACCACTTAGTTCTCTTCCACTTGTAAAAATGTGCTGACTGGTAGTTTTTAATTAAGGCTTGACAGTTGAAATTTGCATTCTAAAAGCCATTTGAAGGTGCTGGAATTGGATTGTCTATTATTTTATAATGCAGAGCATTCTACTTGCATTCAACCTTATCTAGCTAGCATGTCCTTACCAAGACCTTCCTAGTTTCTAGAGATGCTGTGTGCAAGTGTTTAAGGCTACTTTTCTGAAAGCATCATGAATTGGCAATTTATGCTTTAATGCTTAGTTAATGGAGTATAAATAAGCATGCTGAGAGGTATCTGTAGCTCTAAGGAAAATAGTTCTTGTATGCTTTGTTATTCATTCTTACATGCCAGCTCACAAAATTCCTGAAGGCAGATGGACAAAGCATTAGTAGTTTTGTCAGTTTCAAGATTTAGAGGAGAAGCAACCCAAGGAGAGACCTAGAGAATGGATCGCTACAACTTTTTAAGAGCTATACTAAACTCCCCAGATTTCTCTAAGAAGCTCTGAGCCCTGCTAGTTCTTGGCTTGACATTCATTTAGCTAGAAAAATTTTCCCTTAATATACATTGGCTCCAGTAAATTTTGTGTTTGACAGTGGTATAAGTCAAATAATTTCTAATTAGTTTCTACAAGCTAAAGCTTTAAATCCTCTCAAATTAATATTTCTTTTGAAGAAATGAGGCAAGTTATGCTTAAAGCTGAGCTTCCAGCTTTGTAAGGATTTTCTGTAAAATTCCACTGATAATTAATCACTGCAGGTATGTACAGAGCCAAACATCTTGTGCTGCCTTTATGACCAATAATAGCACAAAACTGCAGTTATGACAGAATAACAAAGATGGAGCTTACAAAGTCACCTTTTCAGTGTGCAACATGAATTAGAAAGTTAAGAAGAACATTCCTGATCAAATTCCGGGGCTGATTGATAGATATTTACAGAAAATGTGAGGAAGAGCATGTAGAAATCAGGAGTGAATTTAAGCCAGTGAAGAAAGGGGTTGGGGGAAGTTGTCTTAAGTCTTGAGTTTGTTTCTCATTATCCTACTCTGTTATTCATAGGCAAGAAATTAATTTTCCCAGGTTGAGTCTGTTTTGCCTATGTTTATAAATGGGCAAATCCTCCACTTTATTTCAGCCCATGAGCATTTCATCTTATTTTTTGCCAAGCTGAGGAAGGAAAGTGAAAGCTGGTTGAGCTGGGTGAGCTCCTGATGGTCAGCCAAGGTCAACCCACCACATGATGGTACCTATTTTACCTGTTTATGAATCCTCTTATTTTGTAAGGATAATAGCAAGGTGGGCAGAACTAGATGATCTTAAGGTCCTTTCCGATTCTAATTATTCTATGATTCTATAATAAGTAGATCAGGTAACATGGCTGGAAATAAAGAGATTGCTCCTTCTACCGGGAAAACCTGAACATGCCTGAGAAAAGAGAATTTTCCTACTGCAAGGTATGTCAGGGAAGAACAGAGACAGATGTATGCAGCAATGTCTAGTGAACTACCTGCTCAAGAGAGAGAATTGTCTGAGAAAAGATAGGAGCAGACATAACCTAGCCTTCATAGGGACAAAAAGAAAACTTCTTAGAGACCAGAGAAGACTATGCAATATTTGCTGCAACTTACAAACTTAATTAAGTACTTAAAACTCAGTTTGGAAGCAAGTACCAAGTGGGTAAAGAAGTAATTTGCTTTACCCCCATTTTAAATTTAGTCATCATACTTAATCATTTTGGCCTTTATCTGTGTGAAAGATTAAGTAAATATTCTGTAACTGAACTACATCTTTATGCTTAAAAGCCCTTGTAGTCTTCATTGGGAACCTCAGTATAAGTGACAACAGTCTAGATGAAGCCATCCTAGAGACCTAGCTGATTTGGGTGCCATTACAAGTCCATTACCTCATGCATTCAGACCAGATGACTGAGTAATAATAATGTATCCATTTTTATCCTTAATTCATTCAAGTTTGACTTGACCTTGGAAACCTGGAAGCCAGATTTAAATCTCAATGACACCTGCTCTGGCTAGGTTGGATGGCCTTACTAGTACACAAGGATGAAAAAAGGAATAGAAAATATTCCAAGCTGAAGTGGAAGAAAACTCTGAAAAGGGAGAAGGAGATATAAACCCAAGTGTTTAATATGCAGGCACCACAGACGGTGCCGAAGGCTGCAGCGAGCCAAGATGAATTAACCTCCCCTGGCTTGTAAAAGAAAAAGAAATGCCACCTTTCAAACAAATCTTTATGATCAGCAGAACCAGTTCTTACAGTGTGAATGCTGCCAAAAGCTTTCTCTTGGAGAAGCCCAGAGTTCATCTTTGGATTATCTGGTTCACCGTATGCCTGGGTAATAGCAGAATTACTGGTACCAACAGGGTAAGCACAGCAAGACGGTCATAAGCTTTCTGAGGGGACATGATGATACCTAAAAGCAGTGAAAAGTATTCAGCAAAATGAGACAGCTAAATACCATGCAGAGAGAAAGCCTGGCTCGATTTCAGAGGAGAAGACCAGACAAGATCTTGGTCTTCTCTCAAGCAAGACCTGGTATGGTTTTCTCCCTTAAGCTTTTGACAGTCAGACACACATTTCCTTCAGTGAAATAGGTAAGACTTAACTGCTAGCAGCAACATCCCAGCTGGGAAATATTTGCAGGTTTTTTGAAATCAAGATCCAGAACATTTAAAGTAGACATTATGAGATTAGGACGCATTCAATCAGCTGGCAAAAGCAAGGGCCTCTAGAATGGTAAATCCTAACAAAGATATTTCTTATCAGTCATTTCTACAGTTTATTATACCAGATTCGTTTGAGTTCATCTGTGTTTGGGTTCATGCATAAGACTCATCTACGTTTTTCCATAACTCCTGCTATTCTCCTACTCTTTTCCTTCGTGTTTGCCCATCTTGGCTGCTGAGTCTAGGGGTTGTAAAGAACAAGATGGGAACCACATCTGATGGGAACAGTATCAAAATCTTTCTTTGCAAATAACCTAAACTGTCAACGAAGCTGAGCTGTCAGTTGAAACAGTTGCTTCAGATTTAAGAGGATAGAAATTAGAGAAGGAGAGGCTTCTGTGGAGACGTTTCTTTCTAAATAATACATATCTGACTTTCTGGGTGAAAAGTAAAGTTTCTATATTCCCGGGATGCACCCACCATTTGAAGGCATTGGGACAATCATCATCTCACAGCTACGACCAGAGAGAGCTCTGCTGAAGACTTGCTGGGAACTTTTGATGGAAGGAAAACCTCTGAAAAACTGCATTGCTGTTAAGAAAGTGACTAAAGAATATTTTTCAGGATGTCTGCATAGGTGAGATTACTCCTTGGATCCCCTAGGGCTTTAAACACCTAGAAATCAAACAGTAAAGATCGTAAGGAACTATGTGGATAATAATAAAAATATTTGGGATGAGATTAGTAAAACCAGAGAGGCTTAGATGTATTTGCCTGGAGAGGAGGAAGCCAAGTGAAGGGAGGATATTCAGATAATGAAGGTCATAGGGACTAAACAGTTTCTTCTCTAAACTGTTACATAGCACAAAGACAACAGGATGGAAGACTAAATGAGAGGGCAGCCCATGTAGAAGAAACAGAGAAAATAAGCAGTATAGACAGTCTGCAACCTTCTTTTGGGGTTTACTGTCACAGGAGAATATTAAGTCAGCACTATGTCCAGCTTTTTTAAGGATGTTAGATAAGTCAGTGCTTAATAATGCTATTCAATAAGTGATGTAATCAAATATATAACAAATTGGTAACAAAACCTCAGATTTTCTGATGTAAACAAGTCACTTGTGGTGGTCAATAAAGGAATGTTGTTCTGTCCCTACACCTTGTGTTTTTTTTCCATAATAGCTCAGATATTTTGCTAAAAAATCTTACATTGTAAAGCACATGTTCATCTTTGTCAGAAACACTATACGTATCTAGAAAGACCAATGGCCTAATCTGGCATTGCACTTTTTAGGAACCGGTGCATAATCTCTGTGCATGTAAGAAAACCAGACATTAGGAAGGGTTAGAGATGACTTCTTCCATAAAACCTATAGTATAGTGCAGAAATACAGAAGCAGGTAAAAGTGGGTGTAACTTCAATGAAGTCTAGTGTCAGGTGCTGAGGATCTAACCTGATACATTTCAAATACCATCGTAGGGTTTCATTCCCAGTATATTCTTTACCTGTCGAACATGCATAATGGTGGGATACTTTATTTTGTAAACATGACAATCAATGTCTTCTCCACATTTTGTAGAGGATTAAAAGCAGGAGCCGGAGGCACCTGCATCACTGTCAGATTTCCCAACAAGTCAGTCATAGGCAGCAGACGCTCTCTGTTGACGTAGCTCAGCTTTTAGATTCATCCTTCACATGCAGTGTTTACATTGCTTATAGCATTCTCAGCAGGTGCCATGTCACTACTCAGCCCCAGGTTACAATTATTGCTTCTTATTAATCTGGGAAAGGTAAAAACAAAATTTAAAAGCAATAGGAAAAAAAAAAAAAAAACTAATCTAAAACTATATAAAACTCATTTGAACTTCTAGTAAGCTGGAAAAGATTTAGAATCATAGAATTATAGACGAGTTCGGGTTGGAAAGGACATGAAGATCATTTAATTCCAGTCCCCCAGCCATGGGCAGGGACACCTCCCACTAAGCCATGTCACCCAAGGCTCTGTCCAACCTGGCCTTGAACCCCGCCAGGGATGGAGCATTCATAACTTCCCTGAGCAGCTCATTCCAGTGCCTCACCAACCTTACAGTAAAGAACTTTTTTCTTATATCTGATCTAAACTTCCCCCGGTTTTAACTCATTACCCCTTGTCCTACCACTACAGTCCCTAACGAAGAGTCCACCCCCAGCATTCTTTTTGTTTTGGGAAACTCTCTTTATTTGCAGGAAAATTCCTTTCCCAGGAGCAGAATTGCTTCTGGTAGTTTTAGACCTAGCCTGAGTGTTAATGCAATTAAAAGGAGATAATTAAATTAATGGAAGAGCTTTGCTTGTCAAAATTAGCTGATGGAAAATATTATAGTCTTTCTTGCAAAATGCTATGTAGTTATTGGTTCAAGTCTGAATTGCAAACACAGGGGTATGGTGAAGAAGGTTAATTGCAAAACCAAATATTTGAGTTATATAGGGAAAAAATATCCTTAATTAAAAATATCTTAAAACTTTCCTAAAAGCAAAAAAAAACCCTCATCCGCTTAATTTTTCAATCATTCATGTTTTTTTTTCATGTATTTTTTTCTTTCTGTAGCTTTTTCTCTTTTCTCTTTCTTTTCTTAGGAGAGCAAGTGAGAATTTAAAATAATTTGCCCCCTTTGCTTTACTTTGACAGCTGCGGGGGGGGGTTTACTTTATTTTGCAATATGAAATTAAGAAAACCTCAGAATTCTTTGTTACAATTCAAAGGATTAAAATGTGAATATGAAAATTTTATTCACTTTTGCAAACCCTTTTATTTTTTGGCATAAGAGAAATATTTTGATGAGGATTTGCAAGCCAGCTCTTCACAACACTTTCTGAGAAACAGTGTCTTTCTCAGAAGCTTGAGGATCTGAAAATTAAGGATAATTCCAATCTTTAGTTGCTTTGAGCAAGACACAATTAGCATACTCTCTAAATCACACATTAGCTTGGACTCCAGCTTGGAATCAAAAAGAGACATGGATTAGAATGCAGAGGCGATCAATTTACCAATGTATCGATCTCACTAGTGTTATTCTTAGGTAAAATGGCAATAATGGATGAGTATTCAGCCTTTCTTAGAGTGAACCTATTACCAATAATGACAGGTATAGCTTGGGATCTTGCAGTTTAGTCTCACCACCTTGCAAACAACAAGCTATGGCTACTTTGTTTTAAGTCTTTAGATGCTTGAGAGGAATCCGCCAGAAGTAAAATCAGTTCACCCAGGGGAAACCACAGGCTCTTGTTCAACACTAAAGAAACTGATTTCACCCATGGAGGACTCCTTATCAGTTTTCTCATGCACTGATACGAAAGAAACTTGCTCCTAAACCCCAGTGAAGGCTAAGATCTCCTTAAGTGCATTAGCAGTTGACAGTAACCTTTGGCTGATTCTCAGTTACACACATTTTGCTTTCCTGCAGGATGGTCACAACTGCACCTCATCTAAATTATTTTATTCGCTGGCAGAAATTCCCAGGCAGGCATGGTAAAGGCTGCCAGGAGAATCTTAAATTCATTGCATGCTTACACACTGACTTTATGAGTTCCCCAATGCTTTCTCATTGCCCGCAAACAAGTCAAAACTGAAATCAATTGAAGAACTGAAGGCAAGATATAGTGCCCAGATCCATAACAGTGTATTTCATTGTTAGGTTTAGAAATGCTTCTAAAAAGGGTCAGAATCATCAGAACCATTTCATGTGTTGAGAAACTGAGGTACGAGAACATGAAGTGATTTGCCCAGTCCACTCATACAGAAAGCAGTCCCACATGTCTTGAGCTACAGCCCAGATCTACTGAAATTAATTCAGAAAGCCTCAGAGAGAAAGAGAAACACTCAGATGTAGAGTCCCAAACTGTGAGTTAATAACAGGAGAAGAAAAAAAAAGAAAGTAAAAGAAAAAAGCATCACTGAAGGAAGCCTTTTAATATACCAGGTACCTATGTTGGTAGCAGCAAAAGGTCAAGATGCTTTCTCAGCCACTGAATTAAGATATTAAACTCATCTCAGTATACTGGAACCATCATCTACCAGCAGCATTTGACAGCAAATCAGCCAAGCTCCACTGATTTATAACATAAACAAGGTTATACACTCACTCAGTAGTGGCTTCCATTCCCCTCCAGGCACACCAGCAAAGTGGGCATGCAGACAAGAGCAGCCAGCCATGGAGAGGCCATGAAGGGATAGGAGGGAACTGCACTGGAAAAATCCGGATTTAATCCACCCTGCCAGTTTATCACCTGCAGTGACAAGCAGAGTCCAAATCACTCAGAAAACACTAGAAAGGATTAGTGGATATGGACAATGGCTCAGGCCAGTCATTGGCTTTACTAGACTGGACCCTTTTTTCCACCACAGAGCAAATTATAGGGTGCTTTTCTGCTTTCCATCATTGCTCATGTATCCAGCTGGTGATTACTGTCTTCCCTTTCAAAACAGAAATAAAGAGACACCTGAGCAATTCATAAACAGGCTGATGTCCAGAACAGCTGAGCATTTCCCATGGTAAAGAGAATTACAGAATGAATGGTTTGGGTTGGAAGGGACATTACAGATCATGTAGTTCCAACCCCCTGCTATGGGCACGGACACCTTCCAAACCCAAGCTAATAAACACTTCTGGGTAATGAGATTTACTCACCAGACACAGTACCTTAAAATTACACACTATTCCACTTCCACAGTCTTGCAGTGAGTAATCTCTGTACGGGTGTCTGTGTCCTCAAGGGTCACAGAAGCATAGTACCATCACTTTCAGACACATAGGTAGCCACTGTGCTGAGATGGCTTTGGGGGAACCTACTGTTTGGAAGAAGTTGCCCAGGGACAAAGCCCTGAGCAACCTGCTCTGCATGGAGCAGGAGCCTGACCTAAAGATCTCCTTATTCTCTTCTAACGTGAATCAACTGTACAATTCTATCAAAACCAGTCTCAATAATGGGTGAAGCTTTATGTATGTGATGACTAGGCTCAGCGCTGCCACAGATTTCTTGTGTAACTACAGACAAGTTATCCAACTGAGGATCTTGAGTGCCATTTAAAAATTTAAGTCTTTTTGCCCTCTTCTGGAGGAATAAGGTGTGAATGTTAAGAGTTTGAGACCTATGTACATTTGTGGAACTATTTGTTTCTTCCTGTAGAACTGATAGAAAAGGCAAACTACTCCAGAAGACTGTTATGATGATAAATTGATTGATACTTTTTTTACTGTGATGGAAAAAGTCAAAGGATCTTGATAATAACTGTACAGTTCAATTAAGTGTTGCCAGGCTGCAGGTTGCTGATGGATGAATAAATCATACAGTTTATAATTAAATGTAAAGAAAAGCTCAAGACCTGCAATGTGTCTACATTACAGGTCACAGATCATCAAGAAAAAAAAAGCACCCATTAGATTTTCCATAGTTTGGGTCAACCCCTCACAGCCAAACCTCTTTTTCAAGATGCAGAAAAATTAGCTGGTTGTTGTCTTGTTATCAGGAAGACCTGATAAAACTGACTTCGAAGGAAAAGAAAACAATCCCTGAATTACATTTAAAATAGGCCAGCCAGCCCTTGAAATATGAGAAGATGAGACATCAACCCTGTTATTCTGACAGGGAGAAAAGCGCGTAAAAAAGTGAGGAAACTGAGACCAGAAATGTAAAGCATACTCAGTATTTTGAACTTTAGATTGAACCCAAATTCCTAATAAACACTGCAGCAGTTACTGTATTCAGCTCTGAATTCTGCTTTTCTCCTTAGTTAGCTAGCCTGGCTTACCAGTGTATACCTCTCCCTTCACCACCATCTAACCCCTGGCATCTTGGAATAGAGCTGGCATAAGAAAGTACTTAAGACATCATCCTCTTTTCAGCCCCTCAAAATGCCCCAATCCTTGCTGCATCTTGTGTGGGTTTAAAGTGAACATATAAACTCTGTGCACTTTCTCGTTGCCAGGGGAACTTGATGTCTAAGTAATTTCTACATAAGGCATTGGATCCTCCCCGAATATTTGCAGGCCTTAGAGAGGATCCAGTTTTTTACACCAGAAACATACTTTAGACAACACAGTCCTTAGCACAGTTCACATAGCTGATGTCCTACCTTTATGTTTATTCATGTATTTGTCAAGCAAACCCTACAACTGTGTTCCTTAAAGAAAAAAGACTGGTTAACAGGTCTGTCAAGCTGACAAGCCTTAACATTGCAGGCAGGACTGGAGTTTCTAAAAGACCAAGGTAATATTCCAGCATAGACTCTCCTTTTTAAATTAGGACAGGCTTGCC